>CM042224.1:27307961-27517961 GCA_023566465.1 Cottus gobio
TGCCTCAGCATCAATGCGGAGGGACTGTCTGTCATTGAATCACTGGATTCTGTTCTACTAAACGTCAGTCAGACTCTGTCTTTATTTCTTGAATTATTGTAAAGAGCTTTCCTTTAGTCTTTCTAACAAGGCTGTCAGACAGGAGTCCTTAAAAAGGCAGCATTACACCAATTGTCAAATATATGCATTGAATTCCAGTCTGTCGCAGACAAAGAAAAAGTACTGCAACTTTTTAAAACACTTCGTGGTTTGGGACCAAAATAGCTGCTTTTAGCTGCTCTGCTGCACATCAGAAGACTTATCTCATCTCGACAGTTGTCATTATTAAAATCAAAAGGTGAGTATGCACCTGTTTTCCAATGTTTTTCACTCAATTCCGGGACAATCCATATGCTGCTATTTCATTATTATTGTGTTTTCTTGATGTTTTATTTGTTTATCATTTTGTTTGAAATTTGATTCTCCTTTGTAATTTAGTCTTTATTTTGGTGTCAGTGTAATACTTTCAGAAAATCCTGTATCACATGTGCTGTGTGCTACGATTTTGAGGTAAAATTATATTGTTATCTTTTTGACATACTTAGTCATTAGTTAGTCCAGTCTATTTCTTGAATTATTTATTTGCATTAGACATATACATGTAAATCACCGTTTTTATATATATATATATATATATATATATATATATATGTATATATACATATACATATATACATATATATAAAAATAAAAGACACAGCGTCCAATTGCGCCCCCTAATGTTCGATGTCCCCCCCCACCCCACCTAAAGCGCATTGTGATGTTGTGAAACTCAATTATGAAACGTGTTTCTTTCATGAAATTTTAAAAATGTCAGCAGTATATAGTTGGAGGTAATTTTGTGATGAGGGGGCTTTATTTAACAGATTTTGTTATTATCATTATTGTTGTTATTGCTATAATCATTATTATGATGCAATACGTCATCACCACCAATGGGCTGTGCGGGTGTCTCCTCAGTCTCTTCTTTAAAGGCAGGAATGTAAATCCAGAAGGATTAGTGCAAACACTGTGGGCTGTAAACCCTTCACTTGCTCTCCAAGAGGTCTCTGCCTCAGTGAGTAAAGTTGGGACGGGGCTCCGGACGCACTGCGCAGCACTTATTATCCCATCGGCTCCATGTGAGTCACCTCTGCGGGAGACTCGACGAGGATTTCTGATATTTTGATACCACCACCCGCGCGCGTCTCTGACAGATGAAAACCTTGTGCGTTTTGCTGATGTGAAGGCGCGTTTTCCCTGGAACAGAGCATCTGTCCCGGAGCGCAGAGGGGACATGGGTCAACTTTATGGTGCGACTCTTTTACCATTTGGCGCAATCTGTGTTGTTTTCCTGTGGGAATCTGGTGCCAGCTCTATCAGGGCGACGCTTGCAGTCGACACCTCGAGGTAAGCCTCATGAACCTGATTAGAGGATCCTAAAAATATCTTGATCTTCTGAATGAACGAGTGCTGATGAAGCCAGGTCTACCTCATCCATAATAAAGTTAATCAGGCATCTAATGCTTTACAAATGTCGGTTTTGTATGACGCAAAACTCCGGCAAACTTAAGCAAAATCATTGATTTCTAATTTGTTTTTTTCCCCTACATGAACCACAACATCTGAATAACAGTTTACTGATGTGGTTTTAGATGTTAAAGGGAGATTACAGCTCCATAAATGGGAACAACTACTCTTCTCACGTTACTTGTTTGTTTCGACGTTTAATTTAAACTCAGCCGTATACAAGTGGCTCCCTTGTTAGGTTAACGCACAGTGCCAAAAGCCATAATAGAGTTTAGTCTGTGTTTTATTGGTTTCTGCTCTTTACGACATACGGTGAGAGCAGGCTGTCCTAGAGGAGACCCCTGGATGAACCGTTGCAGCGCGTCTCATCTAATGCGATTTTCAGGGAAATGCACAGAAAAAAAGGGCAAAGGGAAACTCCAAATGGTTGTAATCGGTCGCGGTGCACGGAGCCAAATGTTACTTGTGCTAAGACAAAACATGACAGATGTTATTAAGGTTCCTGGACTCAGTGGGCCAGGAGGTGAGGAAACACTTTAATTCAGTGATTGATGGACCTCCAACTGGAGTAAATTGCTGTGCCTTTAAGACTCTTCTCATTATTTAGCTGAGACTCTGTATGACGACACTGTTATATTCACATCGACCATGTATCAAATCAGACAAGTAGCTTTTTGTTCTTTAAATTCCCAGTATTTATTTAATGTCCCTTTCTTTAATTATAAATATGGTGGCCTGTATGGGTTATGGGGCCAACCATAAATCATCATAGGACTAAATGTGTCTAAGTATGAATGAATAATTAAATAAATGCATAGCCCAATACACAAATAAATACATAATTGCTGAAATAAATCAAAGTTGTGTTGTATGTCCTCGGCTATTATCAGATGGGAGGAGTGATGTATTCATTTGTGCTGCATGTGTAACAGTAGATGCAGAACTAAAGTGGTTGATGCTACTGTATATTTCCCCTGCAACCTGCATGTTGTTTTCCTCTTATTTCCATTTATTTCAGCATCTATCCATTTTTTCCAGTTTATTTATCCATTAATTTATTAATAATTAAGTAATTTAACAACGGTTGCACCACAGCATTCACATGTTCAAGTCCAGCCCTGGACCTTTGTCACTCCCCTCACAAAGATGTAAAGAGTGCCGGTCGATCACATTTGTTTCCAATGTGTCTTTCTTTTCTCAGAACGGAGTGTCCAGATGATAAGGTCGTGACCGTGGAGTATCCATGTGTCAGAGCTGGGGGGAAGAACAGCACCTGTTTCAGGTAAGACTCCCAGCTGACGTTACTGGTCTAATAGGCCTGAGCCACAAAGCCTAACAGCAGGGAGTTACACTACACACTTATATTGTGGTATTCCGACTTTTCCATAACTGATTTTTACTCAAGGACTCTTTGACAGGACAAGTGGCTGTTGATGCCTGGAGGGAGGGTTGAACTTGAAACTTTTTTGGGGCTGTGGGACAATTTCTGTAACCACTAAACCACCCACTCTGTCATTTCCAGAACCCCACACAATATATCCTTCTTTTGGAAACTGTATCACTTGGGAGAGAAAGAAAATCATTTCCTGAAGATCACCACTCAGAGACTGAATGATGATTTTAATTAGTCAACCAACAGCAGCGACCCTTTAAGAAGTCAAGACTGATTTTTTCGGTTTGGTTTTCGTTCGTTAGAGTGCAACATTCTTTGGAAAAGAGAAGTAAATAATGTCATTAGAGAACATTTGTTACTTTGCTTTACGTGTACTGCAGTTTTCCTCGGCTCTCCACGACTGTGACAGTAAAGCAGAATTTGAACTTCCTCAGATGGGTCCAGAGCTAAAACATTTTGGGAAGCCTCCCTCAGGGAGGTGGCAGAAGAGGATGTGATTAGTTATTTGTATTGCACTGTATCCATTCAGAGGGAGACAGGGACCAGTTATGCATTGTAGTGATTATTAAACACCAAATTTGGTTGTTTTTATAATTTAAATGAGGGCAAAAACAACAACCATATGAGAAGGGAATACGGGTCAGTTTTTGAAAGGTATGAAATATTTCTTGAAGAAATTGGTTCCTTTCTTGGCCTTCTTTCTTTATAAGAGGCTCTGGGGTTCCCATTTGTGAAAATATCCTTTGATAACATATCATATGAGCGTCTCGAAACATAGGTTAAAGGAAATAGATCAATTCAATGCAGGCGCTGAGGCAGGTTGTTTAGCTTTAGCTCATGATACATCAGGAGAAAGTCAATGTAAATTGCTCATTCTGACGCGTGTAGATAACTTTCCTCTATAGCCAAACATTGGCTGGATTTGTCTGTTGGCGTAAGAAGATACTTTAATAAATGAGGCACTGTGCCTGGTGTGAGGCCAGCCCATCTGATCTGTTTATTGTCAAGGTCGGACAGCCTCTGCGTCTTCTTTTATTTCTGACATGGAACAGCGGAGGAGGCGGATTAGATGAGGTTGTGTTTTCCTTGCCATGTTTCTCAAGGCAGTTCAGCACAGACCTGGACCAAAGGGATTTAGCAAATAACTTTGCGGGCGACCAGATTGATCCACATCGTCTGGACACAAATATCACTTTCAATTTAATTTCCACAAGAGTGCTATGTTGTCAAGACAGGGCAGATGAAGCAGACAATGTTTATTTCCATCCTTTTTAGACAGACTGAAAGTTGAACTTTAGTTTACTGGATGGCTGTTGTATTTCTTACTATCGGGAGAACCGTTACGAAAGCAAAACAACGATTTCCTCGGAGCCCATACGAGTTGGAAATGCCCTTACACTACTTCAGCACATGTTTTACCCGGAAAGCTTTTTTTTTTTTGGGGGGGGGGGGGGGGGGGGTACACTGCTTGGCCAAAAAAAAGTTGCCACCAAAAAAGAAGGTCACACACTCTAATATTTCGTTGGACCGCCTTTAGCTTTGATCACGGCACGCATTCGCTGTGGCATTGTTTTCGATAAGCTTCTACAATGTCACAAGATTTATTTCCATCCAGTGTTGCATTAATTTCTCACCAAGATCTTGTATTGATGATGGTAGAGTCGGACCGCTGCACAAAGCCTTCTCCAGCACATCCCAAAGATTCTCAATGGGGTTAAGGTCTGGACTCTGTGGTGGCCAATCCATGTGTGAAAATGATGTCTCATGCTCCCTGAACCACTCTCTCACAATTTGAGCCCGATGAATCCTGGCATTGTCATCTTGGAATATGCCCGTGCCATCAGGGAAGAAAAAATCCATTGATGGAATAACCTGGTCATTCAGTATATTCAGGTAGTCAGCTGACCTCATTCTTTGAGCACATACTGTTGCTGAACCTAGACCTGACCAACTGCAGCAACCCCAGATCATAGCACTGCCCCCACAGGCTTGTACACTAGGCATGATGGGTGCATCACTTCATCTGCCTCTCTTCTTACCCTGATGCGCCCATCACTCTGGAACAGGGTAAATCTGTACTCATCAGACCACATGACCTTCCATTGCTCCAGAGTCCAATCTTTATGCTCCCTAGCAAATTGAAGCCTTTTTTTCCGGTTAGCCTCACTGATTAGTGGTTTTCTTAAGGCTACACAGCTGGCTACACAGTCCCAATCCCTTGAGTTCCCTTCACATTGTGCGTGTGCTCTTACTTTCACTATTAAACATAGCCCCGAGTTCTACTGTTGTTTTTCTTCGATTTGATTTCACCAAATGTTTAAGTGATCGCCGATCACGATCAATCAGGATTTTTTTCCGGCCACATTTCTTCCTCGAAGACGATGGGTCCCCACTATCCTTCCAGTTTTTAATAATGCGTTGGACAGTTCTTAACCCAATTTGAGTAGTTTCTGCAATCTCCTTAGATGTTTTCTCTGCTTGATGCATGCCAATGATTTGCCCCTTCTCAAACAGACTAACATCTTTTCCATGACCACGGGATGTGTCTTTCGACATGGTTGTTTAAGAAATGAGAAGCAACTCATTGCACCAGTTGGGGTTAAATAACTTGTTCCCAGCTGAAAGATAATCGCCCATGCAGTAATTATCCAATAGGAGGCTCGTACCAATTGCTTAATTAAATCTAGGTGGCAACTTTTTTTTTGGCCAGGCAGTGTATTTATTGTGTCATAGTCATGATCATTTGACGGATTATTCAGTACTTAAACACATCCGGAACTTTGCCATGTCTGAGTTTCAGTATTTTCAGTATGTCTCAGTATTTCAGGAAGTCGGGTGTAACTGTCAGGAGTCGTGCGGTCGCACTGCATATGTTAAATCATCGGTATGTCGAATTTAACCAACAGAATAAGCCTATGAAATGTAGGCAAAGTGTCTGTTTTGTCTCCACTGGTCCAAAGAGTGTGTTAATAAAGGAATAAATGAAGGTTTTCACTTGTTTTATTCCCTCAGTAAACTTTGTAAGCTCCTTCATGATGTTCATTGAGTAAATTATGGTCCCATTTAGTGTAAATTTGACCATATAGCAGGGTATGCTTTAGGAGTGGCTACCTTGTGATTACGACAAGTTGCTACCACGTCAAACTTGACAACCCTGCCGTGCCTATTACGGTTACTATGCTCTGAATGAACAATTGAGGTTAAACTGTATTTGACCCAGACCTGGTCAGTCGAACAGTAAAATCTCTTCCCACAGCTCTGCCGTGTTCAGACAGGCTGGACACTTTCCAATCATTTCTGGTTTTCTTCTCTTATTTCTTCACCTGGCACCACTCTCTTATATTCAAATAATCTGGGAAAGGGAGATATTTCTGCACTTTTAAATTTAAGATGACATGTTAACCATTTGGAAAAAGTCACACCTTCCCAAAGAAAGCGGGCTGAGTTGCTATCAAAACAGTGAAGCAAATTATGGTACTTATCGGTACCTAAATTATGGCACCACTTACCATGAGGCAATGTGATTTAACGAAAGGTTCAACAGTGATATTTAAGAGGCATTATACACATTTCTTGTGATGATTTATTTGTCTCAAAAGAAACTTTTTTCAAACCTGTGTCATTGTCTCTACTTTTGTACAATGCAATGTCTCTGCCTCAGAGCGGTTTGCGGTGTTGAGCAGAAGTAAATCGGCTCTGGTCTCACCAGTTAAACAAAGTCCATGCCGGCCACAAAAATCCTTTTTCCTCCACTGCGTTTAAAAAAAATAAAATGTTTTCAGCAAACAAGCTCAATTTTTACATTTCTATTGTTCTGGCCGTTTTGTGTTCTCATTCTGTCTCCCCCGGAGGTCGGATTTCAGCTGTGCTAATCCAAACATGTATGGTTCGTACCCAGATCCGGAGTGATGCAAGCCTGTGCGCTTGCGTGTTTATGAGTCTGTGTAAATTGCGTCTGTATTGTCTGTGCTGGCAGCTACAGCCGGTTTATGATGATGAGAGTTGATTTGCTGCTGCTTTCTGAGCCTTCTCTCTAAACACTCAGCTGTGGAGTCCAATCTGACAGGACTGATGGGCTCCACTAAACTGTAATCCGTTCTTTCAGTTGATTGGCATGTTGTTCTGGTTTACATACCCTGCATGGCTCATTACTGCAGCAGATAACACCCATGGTATCACGCTACTTGCTCAGATTAGGTAAGGGACGATGGTAAAAGTCATGGTGACATGATTGATTTTTATTGCTTCCATACTTTAAGCTTCTTTTGTTGTTACAATGATCCATCTCTCCCACTGGGGTCATCATGGTTTCATCAGCACAGATCGTCTGTTTCTGCAGCAGCATCTCACAGGGAGAAGGGTATCTCAATACATTCGCCATGTATTTTCGTCAAGATCTTTTACGGAATTAATTTCACCAGAATTGAGTGTTTTTATAAGTATGAGAATTGGCTGGAGCTGAAACGTATTATTTACATCAAAACAAACGCGCTGGTTTCCAGCACCTGAACGAATCCCCAAACAGCGGTACTCACTGGGATTAGCAGTATTGCTGCAGCCCTGCCAAGCTAAGTCAAGTTGGAAGTATAGCGCCACACATGGAAGTTGGAAGTGACATTTTTAGGATGAAGAATCCTCCAAATGTCCATGTTTCAGCAGATGTAGCCCTGCAACTGAAAGTTGAGAGGATTTGCTGCTTTTATTTGTCTTAGATGATAATAAAGTGAAGATCTTGGGGTTCTACACTGATGTTAAGACAAAACAACTCATTTAAAATCCCACAAGCGTTCGACTACTAATCCTTTAGACCAGAGATTAATCGATTAAGCTAATCAATTCTAAATAAATCAATCGCAGATGAAGTTGCAGCCCTAAAATGATTCAAAGGTGTGATGACGCAGACTGTTTGGGCACTACGGTATCTGCTCGACAATCTGTGCAAATACAAAAAGAAAAGGTGCCGATCCAGAAGCTGTCATCACCTCAGACGATGCTTGAGAGAGAAAGTGTTCTCCTAACAAATATTGCATTTCTCAAGTGCATCTCCTCTTTCTTAAGTGGGCCAACCAAGTGAAGACAGTTTCTGAATTAACACCGCGTGACCACATTCTTCCCACTTCTCCCATTTTACTTTCTTCCACAAAGGCATACCTACAGCACAGCAAAGTTCAGAGCATGTGGTTGGAAGAAAACAGATTTCAAACTGTATTTGAAAGATAGAGATAAAAAAAGGAATGCTTACAATCTGTTTCTTGACTTTGCTTACAGAAATATCTCAAGGCTGAGTCACACAGACTTTGGTCATTTTGGCAGAATTCTCACCTCTGAAGCTCCACTGTGGGGGTCTCTGATATCATTACACTGTTGGCACACACATTTTTGCTTTCAAATTCACCATTCATCTGTTGTAGATGAGGTGCTCACTCACTCACTTTCCAGGCATACAGATGACCTGACTATATCTTCATCACCTCGGTAGAGCTCCACTGGTCCAATACATTATGCCAGCTTTAATACCATTTTAACCACAACCACTTCCTGTAAACATGTGAATGGGGGCTGACTGTTGAAGGCAGGAAGGCCTCTTTACAATTGGCATTCACATGTGTCTCGTACTTGGATTGTGTCCACATTAGATATACTGTAGCTGCATTCCCTCTCTTTTGACGCCAAAAATACAGTTTGGCCGAGTCGATGTATGTGATTTCCACCCTTTAAAACGTTACGTGTGCATCTTGAATCCATGTTATTAAAGTATTGGTCCATCCTGTGTTTCGTGGTTCAATGTGGATGAAAGTTTGTGTCAGGCTATGTAGCTGTGCGGTTAGAAATCTCTTTCAATCATTCACGGAATTAACAAAAAGCTGCTTTTATTTATACATTTTTTACCCAATCCATTTGTTAGTTATGCAACGATTGATCAAATTGGAATCGTGTGCAATTCCTTCCACATAAAGCAATCCAGTTCAGAACCACTGTTACAAGCCGAGGCAGAACAAACTACAATTATACCAGAATAAGCGAAATCTAAACTTTCTAAATCTAAATTTGTATCTTCATTTTCAGCCAAACTAGCCAGTTAGACTTAGTGTCCGACTTGATCCCGACTTTCCCTGACGACATGAACACATAGGTGGTCATCAATAACCTCACGAGATCAAGACGGTCGCAGTTTTTAGAGCCAGGCGCTGCCATTGCTCTCCACCGACTACACGACCCAGTGCATGATGGGAAACGGCTGGCTGTCGCTATATTGAAGAGATGATTGGCTCTACGTTTAGTAGAACATCTTACTTTAGGTTGTTGGCGATTAGCCACATGTTGAGCAACGAAGGTTTAATCTAGTATATGCTGTGGAATTGATCATAATAATAATAAAGCTTAAATATGCAACACATATCAAAGCGAGTAGCTAAGTGTTTTACAGTCAGACATAAAAAGAACAAAATACTCTCATTGGTATTCAGCTCCAATTGCTGCTGTGCCTAGGAATAGCCTCACAGAATAGCATTGATCATAGCATTGACAGGACGCAGCAGGTGAGGCTGGGAAAAATCACCTCCAGCACCCGGACTATAAGCACCGGCGCCCCCCAGGGATGTGTGCTCTCCCCACTGCTCTTCTCCCTCTACACCAACGACTGCACCTCAGGGGACCCGTCTGTTAGACTCCTGAAGTTCGCAGACGACACAACGGTCATCGGCCTCATCAGGAACGGTGATGAGTCTGCGTACAGACGGGAGGTTGAACAGCTGGTCCTCTGGTGTGGGCAGAACCACCTGGAGCTGAACAAGTCCAAAACTGTGGAGATGACAGTGGACTTCAGGAAGAGCCCCCCAACACTACCCCCCCTCACCATCCACAACAGCACTGTTTCTGCGGTGGAGTCCTTCAGGTTTCTGGGAACCACAATCTCCCAGGACCTGAAGTGGGCCTCCAACATCAACACCATCCGGAAAAAGGCCCAGCAGAGGTTGTACTTCCTGCGCCAGCTCAGGAAGTATAACCTGCCACAGGAGCTGCTGATCCTGTTTTACTCCGACTTCATCCAGTCTGTCCTCTGTAGTTCCATCACTGTGTGGTTTGGATCGGCCACTAAACAGGATAGAGGCAGACTACAGCGGATAGTCAGGTCTGCAGAGAGAACTATTGGTTCCAGCCTGCCCTCCATCCTGGACTTGTACACCTCCAGAGTCAGGAAGCGGGCTGGAAAGATCACTGCAGACCCCTCACACCCTGGACACAAGCTGTTTCACCTCCTCCCCTCTGGTAGGCGCTACAGAGCACTGTACGCCAAAACCACCAGACACAGGAACAGCTTCTTTCCACTGGCCGTCACCCTGATGAACAATTAATCAGACTCCCCCATCTGCACTACCTGCACTAATCGGACTACTTTTTCTTTTTAATCTTATTTATTGCTTATTGTAAATGTGTATATATGTACAATGAGAGCTATGTGTAACCGGAGTCAAATTCCATGTGAGTGTAAACACACATGGCCAATAAAGCTGATTCTGATCTGGACTTTTAGCCTCAGTGGCACCTGTAATTCACAGTTATATGCTTTCTGTCTTTTATGATAAGTAATTATCAGACTCTTACCAATGCAAACCCAGTAATATGCTGCCGTGACTTTGCAAAGACCACATGAGTCTTTTAGTCCGTGAACATTGTTGTTGGCGTGACTCAGCGAGTTCAGATCTTTAGTTGTTGAACTGCACGGTTGGGGTTTGCTTGTTTCACTAAGTGAACCACAGTGTTTGTTTTAGCGTTGGGTTGAGTTTGGCGCTGCAGTTTTAGACTTTGCTTTTTATGCAATCCGTACAACTTCCTAAAAGGGGTTACTGAAGGAGAGTTATTTTGCTGATCGCTACCCATCCGTTATTCCCTCTCTTTTCTTGACAGCTAAATGTCTCTGATCATTATACAGGCCAAGCTAGCTCTTTTTGTATTCGGTGTCAGACATGAAGGCGTGACACAAGACGCCTTGAGAGTGGATACCGGTGGTTTTAAAGGTCATGCCACAGTCTATGTTTATAGCACAATTTGAACATCCTGCCAAACAATTCTAGCATGTTTCTTTGTTCTTATGTTCAGAAAGAACAAGGCGGAACTGTTATAGACCTTGTTAACATGTTTGGAAACTCTCAAAGTGGTCTTCAGGAAGAGGTGTACATTCCCGACTAAAGACCAAGCTCCCCCCCCACACACACACAGTTGCCGTGCTTGTCATACCAGAAATGTTAAAAGTGTCCACTAATGAGACCCGACTGAGACCGACTCAGGTCCAGGTCTGGACTCCATCTCCACTTTACACTCTACAGCTTCTCTCTTTCTCGTTGGACTCAAATTCTCAGTTGTGCTCTGCAGAGACAGAAGCCAGGCCTCCGTCTAGTAGCCCCAGTATTAACGCCGGGGTTGAGGTCAGGTCAAATGAAATAAACAACACGTTTCGTACATGCTAAGTGTTATTGTGGAGTGCGCGTAATCAAAGAGCTGTGATGGTTGTTTGAGCTTTATGCTAACCAGAAATGGTCAGCAAGGTTAGCAAGAAATCAACCCTAGCCTAGTCAAAAATGATCACGTCTGGTACTTTTAGGGCAAATGAAAATACTATGATGGGACACACTTAAATCTGGCTTGAGCTGCTCTTAGTACCAGCATTCTCTACTTGTGTCCTGCTAACTCTGTTCCTCCTCTTTGGACACTGGTGTCTAGTTGGGGGGTAGGATGAGGCCACAGGGGACCATCTCCGGTGTCAGCAGTTGAAAAAACACAGACGGGAGACACAGAGTCTGCTTGCAGGGTGAATGATATCCTGGCTTGATCCCGATTGAACGTTTAACTGGCCAATTTGCTGACTGACTGATTGACTCGCTGGGATGATTGCTTAACATATTGACAGCTTTTGGCTTGGAGATCCAAGCTTGTCTTGTGTGCATGTTGTATGTCATGCATGTAGGAGTCTGTGTTTGTGTGAACTTTGCTCTTTGACACCTTCAATGCAGGACTTAAGATAAAGTAGGGTTATCGCATGAGTCTTAAGCGCCCTCTCATCTCCTTTGTTTCCTCTCTGGATTTACGGCAGTAGACTTGGCTCTCACCTCAACTCTGGATCCCACATGGTCTCTGCACATACTTGCAAAGCTCTACTAACCCACACAAACAGACATACTTGTGAAACCCCAGTGTTAGCAGTAGTGATGCATTGCTAAGTTGTAAAAAAGGCCAACTGAAAGCAGGACTTGTTCAGAATAAAGTGCACAAACAAAAGAGTCAACAGCAGTTCAGAAAAAGAGCAAAAGCACAGCAGATGTAAAGTAAAGGAGCTACGCAGCTAAACAGACAATGTCACTGAGACTAACAAGACATACACAGAGTAAACTGGGCCGATAAAGACGTGGAAGACCCAGTTAATGAGGGAGAACATAATGTCGTAAAGTGCTGTGATGGCTTTCTTCACTTTCTAACATCATGGAGACTCATGCAGTCATCAGCTTACTAAATAACTTGTCAATTAACATTTATTTAAGCTATTAACCACTATGATACGATGGATTTCTGTCACATATAAATTAAAATGTTGATGCATTTTTCTTGGTAGTAATCTGATATATATAGATACATTCAGAAGAAACTGTTGGAACAGGAGGAGAGATGGATAAAAGAACAACTCTTAACACAGTCCAGATCCCCAGAACCGGTTTTAATGCTTTGGCCAAACCAAATCCATCTACTCTAGTTTCTCAACCTCAGCAGTTTGTCTGTTTCTTCCACTGTTGAGCACTTTGTAACTCTACGTGATATATAAAGATGGGTATTATTATTTTTGAGCACAAAGCATACTTAAATGTTCATGACAACTTGAAATCTCTTTAATTGTCATGAGGGACCTATATGAAAAAAGTTTGATCGGCCTCGTATTATACAAACGTCCCACGACAAGTTTTTGAGATTGTATCAGCTTGAAAGCACAAAAAGGAAACGCAGAATTAGGGGGACTAGTTTTTATAAAGTGTGTTGCTGTGGAGAAACTAATAGCACTCAATCTGATGTACTTGGGTTTGTAATGATCACATTTCTTTAATTAGGCTGATCAGTGCTAACAAGGATCATTGAGCATATATCAATTTATTTAAAAAAAAAAAAGGTTTGTCGAGCGCTCCTGGGCCATTCAAGAAGATAGTAGGCCAATTCTAAAACAACAAATCTGCAAAAAATAAGCAGGAAAATTACAGGAAGATGGCAGATTTGGAAATTGTAAAGTAACGGAGGGGGAGGCTGTGGAAGCACAGGTATTTGTTTGATCCAAACTAAATAAAGTTGCACCCTGGCAAGCCGAGTGCACTGCTCAGTGGGGGATATGCCTGGAAAACCACATACAAGTTTTTTGGGTTTCTTTTTTAAAAAGAGCAAGATCAGAGCAGGGAGTGTTTTTCCTCTCTCCTGTAAGTAGCTTCCCACTGTGATGTGACATGTGGTGAGATGCTGACTGAGGCTTCTCCTGCCGAATGTCAACTTCTCAGTAGACGTCGACATTAAATTCACGCCCCAAGTCTTTCTTCAATTCATCTCTTTTTGAGTCCATAACTGTCACCTTTTCCACTCTTTTCTCTCTTCTCCCACAGACTACATCTCGATCCCTCCTACCCATATTCTTCTTTATTTCCCCTGCATCTCTTACTGTTTTTACTCTCTGCTGTCATTTTCTCTTTTATTCAGCTTTTTCCAGTTCGTACTTCCTCTCTCTCACTGCCATCTCACAGCCCATGCCAATGCCCGTGTGCAAAAAGGCTGAAATTAGATAAGATTGCAAATACTCCTCAAGACATCCACAATACTGATCACTAACTTACCAAAATAAGATACAAAACTTCACAATATGCATTTCTAAATAGAATACAAAAAGACAAGAGAAGATAAAGAACATTACCAAAGCTAGGTTACCCCAATTAATTTGTCGCTGGGACTCTTGCCGGTGCAGCCGTCTCCCACAGTCTTTAGTTGACACGTTGAGATGTCCACTTGTTCATGGCGAACAAAGGCTGCAACTGCCGGCCTCGTCTATGTAAAGTTGATTATGTGAACGACAATAAAAGGCTGTAAATACAGTCTGAAAATATGAACTCTGTTTAAAGCCTGCCCATTTGAGTAGTTAAGTTTAAGCCCAACGGTAACATATATGCACCAGACAACAAGAGCTGGCCATGACTATGCCTGTGTTCATATGTCCTGTTATGTGGGTGGAGACTCACATCAATCATTGGTTACACCTGCTCTACTCACCAGTCCCTGGTGGTCTACTAAGACACTAATGGAGTCGAGCTATTCAATCACTATTATCATTTACACCTGTGCTTTCTTTGACGGTAGGGTTACAGAAGCCTGGCTTCACTACCCAATGAGTACTGGATGCAGACAGTCAGCCGGTCCAAGCTGATGTTGGCATGTAACATAAGTCAAGATGAACGCTCCTCGGACTGTCAGCTCAAATGAGCACAATTCCGTATTTCTGCTCACAGGACGTCTGCCTCATTGAAGTGTTTTAACACACTTTCACACAAGCTGCTATTTGTGTAAATGAACTGGAAACTAGTGTCTCTTTTCGCCCTCTGTGTCTGAGAGACAGATGCAGATAGAAATGAAGCAGAATGCATCAGATCATTGAGGTGCTATTCATCTGTTTCTGGTTGTGGAGACAGAGGGCTGCTTTCTATAGTAGCAGGTGATGAGAAGCAGACGTGTGTGTGTGTGTGTGTGTGTGTGTGTGTGTGTGTGTGTGTGTTCTCTCCTGCGTGCTGTATGTTGCCGTGTGTCTAGCACTGTACAATGCGGGCCTGAACGTTAAGGGCCTGCTGGGATCTGCAGTCAGAGGTCTCTCTCTTACGACCCATAAAACAAGCTATTACATTGCTGCTGTCGCTGATAAAGTAATTCAAATAAAAACATCCTACTGCATGTTCTAGTTTTTCTCAAGTGGAAAAAGTGCATCTGTATCTCCTCTTCCTTTTATAAGAGACGAGCTGTTTGTACATGCCATCATCGCTCAATAAAACCTGCACGCTTTGCATTTCACCAGGATGGTGAAGTGGTTCGTCCTCCACTGATGGGATTGATGCAAGAAAATGGACAAACATTAAACAGTGAAATTAGAGGCTGAAGCCGGTTATGTCAAACAACAGGAAACGTGTGATTTGATTTAGGTTTCAAACAGGCAACAAGGACCAGATGCTTGCACCGGTGCGTGTTTTCGTGCGTCTCTACATATGTCCATGAGTGGCACGGGAAAATGTCTGTGCATGGGCGCACGTGCAGGTGTTGTTTTGCTTTGTGGATGTCTGGGTCGAATATCACGACATCTGAGACTTTTGTGCGCGTTTTTGTCTGCCTGCATGTGCGCGAACAGGTGCGCGTCAATATGAGATCATCCTTTAGGCTCATAAACGTGTGCAGGAGGGCAGATGCCGTCTGACTTTGTAGATCTCTGGTGGTATTGAGTTAGATGTTTGATAAACTGTAAACATGTGTGTGTGGCATGAACACATTGTGTGTTCCGGTGATTAAATGCCCTCTAACAGCAGTCTACTGTTCATCCAGAGGATATTAGTGAGGCACCGACAGCTCTGTCTTCAGCCCAGGTCTCTTTCGGCAAAAAAGCTGTGCCGCTCTGCGTTTTGCTGTTTCATTACTCTGAGAAGCACTCAAACGCCGTCTTCGTTTTCTCAGAGAACATTTTTACGAGGCCTTTGAGTTACACTTCCTGTGTTTAATGGAGGTACTGCCTTCGTACGGTTGCAGGCCAGAGTCGGACCTCCCAAAAAACTCCAATCATCGTCTTCCATCTTTTTCTGATTAGTGTGCACCTGAACGGCCCTCTGGTTTTTTTCCCCTTGTATTTTGTTTTTGTGTACAATCTGCTCTTGATTAGCTCTTTTCACTCCCTTTATGGCTGCGCTGTCACTCTCAATACCTCGACAAAACAAATCACTGGCCAATTGATCACAGTCTGGGATGGCATTGTTGTTCCAGTATTGTTTGAAGTGGGCAAGCCCAGCGGGGAGCATGCTCCTGCTTGCACGGAGCTTTGTGTCATGTCACAAAATTGAAAAGGGAGTGTAACAGCTGGAGAGTTACAAGTGAAAACAGTTGCAACTCTCAACATCGTAGCAGTCACAAGGCCATGCAGAAGATGGAGAGGGCCCTCTTGCTCTTATCAGTCCATTACTTTGAGCCTCAGTTACAGTCTCCAGAGGGGTTTGTTTTGTGCATCGCATGAAAACTCAACCAGACACATCATTATGAGCAATCTGTCGTTAGCGTGACCTCACCGCTTAGCTGCTCTCAGTTACCCTTATCTCGCGCTTACCCATCCCACATTGCTCACTGTTACCCTCATTCATGAATGTCTTTTATTGGCATTTGTACACATTTATAAAAAACATGATTCAAGCATCCAATAAAACAAGTGTTACATTTGACAGCTTCTCTCTCTGCCACACACACACACACACACACACACACACACACACACACACACACACACACACACACACACAAACTGTACAATGGGTGATTGTAGTGATATCATCCAATTATTTTTATGCTGATATCTCATGCCAAAAATGACACTATAAGAAATGATGGAAACTAGTGTGGCCTGGTATATATAGCAATATTGCAATATTTCCTGCAGCTTCCCAGATAGAGTCTCAATGTGGGCAGGAGGCATTAACATCTGGTATCAGTGGGCCAGTGAATAAATCAGAATCTTTCTAGCCTAAATCATTACAGCTGTTACGTACATTACAATGCCATCTGTTAAATATTTGTCCATCCAACAGAAAGAAATGTGTTTAGCTGACATGTAAACTCAATATTGATCAATACAAAAACTTGATTATTCAGGAGGGCCTTGATTCACTTAAGTCATCATGGAAACCCACCAAATTTACATTGTATATGTGGAAACATTGTAAACATTTACTCCCATTTGTCTGCTCTGAAATATAGCAGCACGGATAGTCAGGGATGCCGCATTCCTGCCGTGATACTGAGCTTGATACTGAGCTTGGACTGAGCTTGGACTGAGCTTGGACATGACATGGAGTCATGTTTGACAGCAACCTCTCCTTTGAACACCACGTCAAACAAATCACCAGAACTGCCTTTTTTCACTTAAAAAACATCGCCCGTCTCCGCCCAACACTCACCTCATCTGCTGCCGAAACCCTGATCCATGCCTTCATCACCTCCATAATTTATTATTGCAATAGTATTCTTTATGGCACATCATCCAAAATCCTTAACAAACTTCAATACATATAGAACTCTGCTGCTCGCCTGCTCACCCACTCCCGCTCCCGTGACCACCTCACCCCTGTTCTCCAGAACCTCCACTGGCTCCCCGTCCTACAACGGATCCATTACAAAATCCTTCTCCTCACTCACAAAGCACTCCATAATCAGGCCCCCTCCTACCTCACTGACCTGCTCCACCACCACACTCCATCCCGTCAACTCCGCTCCTCTGATGCCAACCTCCTATCCATCCCCCATAGGACCAAGCACCGGACATGGGGTGACAGAGCCTTCTCCATAGCTGCCCCCTCCCTCTGGAACTCTCTCCCCAAACTCATCAGAGACTGCACTGACCTTTCCATATTCAAATCACAAATCAAAACCCATCTCTTCAGAACTGCTTTTAATGTGTGATTGTGTGCTCTATGTTCTTATTTTGTGTATGTATTTTATTTGTTTTATTGTTTAGCTTATAGGATGATTTTAAAATGTTATGTAAAGTGCCTTTGAGTATTTTGAAAAGCGCTATATAAATTAAATGTATTATTATTATTATTATTATTATCATGTACTGTCCTTCCTTTAAAAAAGTGAATGGAGCAGGCTCTTGATGGGCAAAACACTTACCAACCCAATCCACAGCACTTATGAGCCAATTTGAAAATCTGGCATGCAAAGTGTGAAAATGAGTCACTCTAAAATCTGGTCGGTGGTTTCAGGGAAATCACGCATGACGAATGGTAATTTACTAAATGTCCCAATGAGGTGGGGAGACTGCATCATTCTCAGTTAAAAATAAAATCTGGTCTGTGGTATCTGAGATTATGTGTTTAATGGAACAACGAACAGACAGGGAGAAGAGAAAGAGTGATACTTTAAAGGTGCATTAAACAGGATTCAGAGCATTAATGTAGCAGCAAACAACTATTTGCTACAGATGTAGTGGAGCAATTTCTACCTGAGCAGAGAATAAAGTCACTCTTACTCTGTGTGTTGTAATCCAAGCTTCTTCGTGCTTGTTTACGTTGCCAGCCGGGAGAGCTTTGGGTGTGTTTTGGTGCGTTTTGGTGTGTTTTGGTGTGTTTTGGTGCCCCACTGGCTGACAATGCCGTCCTGACCGATGGGTTCCCTCTCAGGTTAATACTGTTAGCTATGCCGTAGTTCTTTTTTCATCGCACTGTTAGCACCAGTAGCGCCATTAGTCGCGAGACACCGGCTCAGCAGTCACTATGTATCAATAGCGTTCAAATGTATTCAATGGTTGTGTCAAACTGGTTCCGATGATCTGGCAATGGTGACGGTTCGAAAAGTAGAGAAAACAAAGAAAGGTTAAAGGGTGTTTTTTTAAAGAGGGGGTTAGGATGGGAGAAGGGCAGGAGATATGCTGGAAAGATGAGAGTGAGAGGTGAGGCATAACAAAGGGGAGGAGGAGGAGCGCAGGTCAGTTTGTAATCTGGTGGAAGTGGTTCAGACCTCCTGTGCTCCCAGTCAAAGCTTCCTCTGTTAGACCAGAGCTCTGATGTTCCCCCTGAGGCCGGGGTCCTGGAAGTGGGCTGGCAGAGCAAATAAACACAGAGGAGGTGCTCCCGCTCGCTACGCTAACACCTTCACATATGTAAACTCACAAGAGTTTAAAATGAATTCACACACACACACACACACATTTATACGGCAACTCTATAAGAGCTGCACATGCGGGTGAGCGCAACACCTTTAGGAGGAAGGCGATGTAGAGGCTGGTTTGGTTTAATTTGTGGTGAGCAAACCGCCACAATCACGAGAGGATATTATTTAGTGAAAAGATTTGAGGCAAATGGATAGGAAAAGTGCATATTTCCTCAGCCTTCTTATAAAGTAGTATACATGTGCTTCACTGGGGATTTATAAAACACAGAAAGTGCTTATGGATGAAGACGGCAGCAAAAAAAAAACTCCATCACTTAGGCACTTTGAAAAGACAAAAACAAAAGAAAGCTCAAATCAGAAATGAGCAATACTGACTCCCAAAAGAACATATAAGGAAAGGATGTGGCAGCCCGCCAAAAAATGTGTTTTATTGTTGATCTCATGCTAATGTTTTTCTGCACAATCCATCATCACACCATCAAGCGTGACGCCACCAGCCAAGTTTTTAAACTGCGTGCAACAGTGTGTTGCTGAGCAAATAAGTCAATTATAGCACAGTTGATGAATACAGCATGCTGTAATTATAACACGTATAAACCACATCAGGAAGAGGCATCCATCAAACTGACAGGAAGCGCACACACACACACATGGCCTGGTCTCCTGTCCTGGCAAGTCAAGAGGCCATTGACCTCCACTGAGCTCCACTTCCTGTGTTCTTGCAAACGGGGTCCCATGAGGGAAACTCTAAGACAGTAACCTTCATCCCTGTCTTTCAACCGTCCTCCTCTTCTCGTCAAGGTCCTCCTCCCTCACCTCTTACTCATATCCTCCCCCCATTGTCTTAACATGCCCCCACAGATCATCCCCAGATCCAGGCGACACACAGGAGAAGGGATTTGTTTCAGTCTCTTATAATCTCCCTCACATGTAGAAACTCTACCTGCAAGCTTGGAGAACGACACCCTGAGACATGAGGGGAACTCGTAACGCACAGTGACAGCATCGCCTATGGAAAGCATCATCCATACTGTGCCCCTGCCCTCAGGACGCCTGCACTGTCTGGTTTGGGGACTCGGGGAGGCAGTAGGGTTTTCTTTCTTGGGGTGCTATAATAAATATCCTGTCTTTGTAGTGCATTCCTGCCTGCAAATGCGCAAATAAATCACAATAATGCTCGATGGGAAACCAAAACAGCGAGCACCACACACACACACACACACACACACACACACTGGAAGGAGAACCCCCTCGCTAAAGTACATAATCTTCCGTGTAAAGTGATCCAGGCCCAGGGCTTGCCTCTGGATCCTGTCTCGTGTTTCGTCCAGTGGTGCCGTGCTGATTTTGGCAGCAGCTGCCACAGCGGACTGGGAACTGGGCAGGTAGCTGCTCGGTCAGCCACCACCAACACAACAAGGGACTGGTGGGAGAAGGTTGGTAGCTACAGACTGGCGAGGAGGATAAGGATGCTTTTAAATGGGATCAGGTCAGTGTGGCACGCAGACTCAATATGGATGTGTCTTCACGTGCTGGAAATTGCATATAGACACCATTAGCCATCGTCAAGATACACCTCCAGGTCTTGTGAGGCCTGTTAAAGGTGAATAATGTTTTTAATCTGGCTCACAAAAAATCTGCAAGAATAATTTTGCTGCTTGCTAGAGATCCTTTCCTCTGCAGGAGCTGTATCAGAGCTAATCAAGGCATGTTTTCATGGATTGTCTGTAATGTTCAGTCTACTTCCAGTTCTTTGTTTACTGTAAGTTATCGCGCTCTCGGTACACAAGCTGTCAAAAACAGCCGCCAGCCGTCCCAGTTAGCGATATCCACACTGACAGTGTCAGGGAAAGCCAAGAGGCTGTCCAAATCCCCTCCAAACTATTCTATCATCCTTGTTTTTCCTAATCCAGCTAATCAGCTGTGGAACACGCACATTGCTACTAATTACAATACATCTGAATATGCAGAATCTTTTCTTTTTTTTGCCATTTTGGAGCTGCGTGCTAGTAAAGATAGAAAAAATAAACAGAGAAATCTGTGTAACCAATTACAAAGAATTCAGGCAGACGCCAGAAAAAGCAAATGTTGGCATTTTTATATGCTTTGTTTATGCACAGCACGGGATACATTGAATGTTGCCGTTTCTGCACCAAAAGTACGTTTCATAAATGTCTTTCATATCAGCCTTGTGTCACGCTTGCAGAAACGTACAACGGCACTTGGTTAACGATGTGAAACGGTTGGCTGGCTTTAGGAAACACAACTGCTTGGTTACGGTTAGAAAAAACCCTGTGCTTTGTTGATGAAGATCCTGTGTTTGACCCGTGCACCGCCCTTCCAACCAGCCCTTACTGTACTTCCGCTATTGACATACTCGTTATTACACCACGTAACTTTTAATGACAGTCCCTTTAGTACTTTGTCACTTCTCGCTGTAATACGTTGCCTGTTCAGCCCGATTGCTGACCCATATTCGTGGTGCATTGCAGAAAGAAACAATGACAGCATATTTTCCCTGGCGACATGGCTGTTGGAGCTCTAGTTTAAAACTGGCTGTTAACTTAAAAAATATTCCCCTGAATGAAATAAAGATGGCAAAGGCAGACACCTCATCTGGTTTCATGGACGGAGGGCAACACGGGGCCAACAACACGTCAGTCTGAAGAGAAGAGAGAGAGAGAAAGAGACAGAGATTATGTCAACAACGAGTGAACCAACGGAGCGCACTGTGAAACGAGAGGCCTATAGAATAGGCCAGAATATAAAACGGCATGTTTTAAATCACAGACTCAGTGTATAGCGCGGGTGATGTAAAGTGCACAGAGAGGACGGGGAAAAGAGAGAGGAGAAGGAGAGTAAGCTTGCTAACATCATGGATCAAACTCTGACTGACGTTAAAAGGCTGTACCCAATTACTGGTTGGTATCACAGCCCTCACACAGGCACACACACACACACACACACACACACACACACACACACAGTTAGATTGTTCTGGAAAGTATAGGTTACTGGTAGTTTTTAATCAAGGCTACTAATATTTTGCCAATATTTTGTGCCAATATTCAATTCAAAATAATACAATTTAACAGAAACTGATCAAAGACACACACTTGTCAAACTTCTACACACGTACACCTAAGTCAGATCCCACCGGGTGACGCTCTCTGTTTTCGGGGCCGTGTCATGTTGACCGGGATCTGTTGCCGGTCTGACCGGCATACTTTCACGTTCCAAAACAAAAACACACGGGTCACCTCTCCCTCCACCTTCTTCTGCTAGAGGCCACCCAACCTCCCTGTCCTGTCCATAATAATAACCCAGGGGGAGAGCTGATGAGGGCTGCAGCATTTCTGACTGACTGGCAGCCTGTCGATGTATGTGCATGTGCAGTGTGTTGTAGCGAGAGATCAGTTGGCTTCGGCTGCTCTGTGGATCTTTGCTATGAGTTATCTGCCACCGTCGTGGTTCTGCTCACTGGTCTGTTTCGCCGTGTTTTACATTTCTGACCATTGGGCCAAGTTGTGATGCTTTTTCCATAACGTCGGGGTTTGCACGTGCGTGAGTATGCGGGGGAAGGTTAGTAGCTTTGACAGTACATGCAGAGGCCGTGTACGATCCAGAGATGAGGTGAGAGTCAAGTCTAATGCCATAAATCCAAAGATGCACTCAAGATCTCTGCCAGGTGTGTCTGCACCAACCCCTGCTATAACGTGTGATTGAATAAACACAACCCACAAGTGGCTAAAGTCTAGACCACAACTGTATCAGACGTTGGAGTTTTTCGATGCAGCGCTCATTTTAATCTATGTCGCTCTCGGCACCGGCTCTGTGCATCCCAGCTCCGTCTTACGGACGTAACCGCACCATGAAGAGTTTATTCAGACTTCAAGTCTCTTTTTCTGACAATAAGCAGTAAGTGTGGGGTTCGATGTACAATTTTTAAAAGCATGGAATAATTGTCCGAGGCAGCAGAACAGCTTTGTGTGCTGTTTTGTTAGTTAGCCAAATACATCATCCAAAACAATAAACGTGGGCAAGCAGGTGAAGAGTAATGAGTGAGGAAACGCTTTCAATTCTGAAAGCTCTTAGTGTTGTTAACTCACCTGCACAGATTATTGAATGCATCTCCTGTTTTAATCAGTACTTATCAGTACTTGTTGGACAAGATACTAGCACATAACCTCTGCCCTCTTTTGGGTTGAATGCAGGGTTTTCTATTAAAATAAAATAAAATATTGCAATATTCATCTGCATCGATACCAATCTGGGGGTACCCGATCAGTGCATTCCTGCTTTTCTGACGAGCCTTTGGTTAAAAGTAAGAATTGGATTCCAACCATATTAGCAATCTCAAAGTTTAGGGATTAAATGCACTTTTTGCATTGTCCTGAATGGTTGTGTTAGTGAAATGAAAAGAGAGGTTGTTAAAAATAAATCTGATTAAGTAGAAATTTTGACTTCTCGTATCACTTTTTTTCCTGGCCAGCAGTTGACTTGCATCTGCAGTGCATTATCCCAACTGAGATGAGCGATTGATGGATTTATTGACTGATTGACTGACTGAACGAGTGCATCTCAGCACACTCTCCTGTCTCCACCTAAGCTCCATGCCCGGCCATATCCATCCCTCTCAACACTCCTGGCTACAGGCTGCAGATTAAAGCTGCTCTCATCTGGATCTCATCAGTTTAGGCCGGGCATTGACATTTTATAGGTTATTTTTCATTCAGGAGAAAGAAGCGGGAGGGGGGGGGGGGGGGGGTTACACTGCATGGAGGCTTGAGTAGAATAAAGCAACATATTGTGTTGAAGGGGCCGTGAATGAGGCAGCATGCTTGACTCCCCTTCAGTAACAGCATGCAGTTTTTCCGGACAGGAGTTGTGCACTCCTTTTTTCTTTAAGCGTGTGTGTGCTGTTTGTTGCGTGGCTCTGCTCCTCCAGTCTCTGAGCCTTTTCCTCTCCATTTTTCCAACTGTAATGTTTGTAACATGTGGTGGATTGTTGCAGGACGGCTGGACGAGTGTCATTGCCAAACACTGTAAATCCATTTGGGGTAGAAATTGTTTTTTCTCAATATTCATTGCACAATGCTGCAGTTTATTTAATAAAACTACTGAGAGAAACGAACCAAATCAGAAAAAAGTAGCGCTTAAACTGCTTCCACATATATTTACACGCGTCAGTGGACGAGAGAACAGACCAGAAGCCCTCAGACAACTGGAGGGGCGATCTGCTTAGACATGTTTGCAGTATATAGTCCTTTATAATAAAGCCTGGGTCTACAAATGAAGAATCAACATATCATCATGCTGGTTTAATCTGTTTTATAACTGACCTAATTTAGCAACTTGCAGGTCTATAAACAGTACAGAATTTTATTTTACGGTACAAAACAGGCATCGCCGCTGTCCGCCTCAGCAAATGGTTCCAACCAAGACGTAGCCACGTAACCTCTTATTAAATCGGCCAAATTGTGGTTTTTAGATTTTGGTTTTGGTACAGATCAAGCTAACAAGTTGTAACACTCTAATTAATGGGTGCTAGTACAAGATGGGTTTGTTACCTTTGGAAAAAGTCTTGCCAGATGTTTCCCTCCATTTCCAGCTTTATGCTAAGCTAAGCTAACTGGTTGCTGGCTGCAGCTTCATGTTTTTTGA
Organism: Cottus gobio; assembly: GCA_023566465.1. Lineage (NCBI taxonomy): Eukaryota > Metazoa > Chordata > Actinopteri > Perciformes > Cottidae > Cottus > Cottus gobio. The sequence continues at coordinate 27,332,494 of CM042224.1, forward strand.
CAAAAAACATGAGAGTGGCATCAATTCTCTCATCTAACTCTCGGCAAGACTGCAAATAAACATTTCTCAAAATGTCAAACTATGGCTTTAATGGTGATAAGCAGGTGGGCTAGCCGATGTTTAAAATGGTGATAGAAATGCGAACGTCTGATTACTTTTTGTTATGTTTTTCAGGAGAAAATGCTGTGACGGATTCAGGTTTGTGATGGGCCAGTGCATTCCTGAAAGTAGGTAAACCATACACACTGTCCTCTAAGTCTGGCTCACTAACTCACATCTGATCTCACATGCTCCAAATCTGATAAGATGTCTCTGACACAACAGTTTCTATATTAAAACAAGTGCACAAGACACAGCCTGGCCCCCACATTTGGTCTCTGAAGAAGAGGTCCACAAAATGCCAATACTGTGGTTGACTTTTATCCTTTTGGAGTAATTGTGTTGAAGGAGTCGTGTCAAATAACTTGCATGTTGCAGCGCTCCAGAACAAACAAACATCCAACCAGTGAAGAAACTGCACACAGGTTTGAAACAGAGAACTGACACATCTTGTTGTGGTCCATAAAATGTCTAATTGTGAAAATTACATAATCATGATCAGGAACACAAGGGAACAGCATTGGGTGCTTAAGTGTCTGCAGCATCAATGCTAGCCCGTGGAATACAGACTGTAGTGTGTCTTCATTAAATAACAGTGAGTCCCATTGGTCACTAGAGGACACTGTTCCTCCATGAACACAACGGCCTTCATAAAGGATGGATCTGCCCGAAAACTTCGGGCAGATCCATCCTGAATTCAATTCAGTTTATTTTGTATGTGCCAAAATCACAAAATACAAATTATTCATGTAATGAGTAGTAGGCATGGACAACAATCCAGATAATAAGATAGAGAGGAAGGGCATCAGCAGGCAGAAGGCAGGACCAGCTTCAGACAGCCAAGATCCATGGAAACTTGAGGCGAGGAAGCACAAAGGCTCCGGGGAAGAAGTAGAGTTAGTAATGTGCATTGAAGAGACATTAATTCATCCAGAAGGAGAAAGAGAAGAGGAGAAAAGGAGAGAGAGAAGAGGAGTTCAGTGTATCCTAAGATAATAATAGTAATATGGTACTATAAGCTCTCTAGTGGGGTAACATGGTACTATAAGCTCTCTAGTGGGGTAATATGGTACTATAAGCTCTCTAGTGGGGTAATATGGTACTATAAGCTCTCTAGTGGGGTAATATGGTGCTATAAGCTCTCTAGTGGGGTAACATGGTACTATAAGCTCTCTAGTGGGGTAATATGGTACTATAAGCTCTCTAGTGGGGTAATATGGTGCTATAAGCTCTCTAGTGGGGTAACATGGTACTATAAGCTCTCTAGTGGGGTAACATGGTACTATGAGCTCTCTAGTGGGGTAACATGGTACCATGAGCTCTCTAGTGGGGTAACATGGTACTATGAGCTCTCTAGTGGGGTAACATGGTACTATGAGCTCTCTAGTGGGGTAACATGGTACTATGAGCTCTCTAGTGGGGTAACATGGTACTATAAGCTCTCTAGTGGGGTAACATGGTACTATGAGCTCTCTAGTGGGGTAACATGGTACTATAAGCTCTCTAGTGGGGTAACATGGTACTATGAGCTCTCTAGTGGGGTAACATGGTACTATAAGCTCTCTAGTGGGGTAATATGGTACTATGAGCTCTCTAGTGGGGTAACATGGTACTATAAGCTCTCTAGTGGGGTAACATGGTACTATGAGCTCTCTAGTGGGGTAACATGGTACTATGAGCTCTCTAGTGGGGTAACATGGTACTATGAGCTCTCTAGTGGGGTAACATGGTACTATGAGCTCTCTAGTGGGGTAACATGGTACTATAAGCTCTCTAGTGGGGTAACATGGTACTATGAGCTCTCTAGTGGGGTGATATGGTACTATGAGCTCTCTAGTGGGGTGATATGGTACTATGAGCTCCTTAAGATATTATAGTGCATCATCAATTAAGGCTTTGTATACTTCGTTACCGCTAATAATTTAATCCACAACTAAGACATCACTCCCGAACACTTCATCCATGTCTGCCATTTCTCCCGAACTGGAGTGAAATTGTGACCTGCAGGAAATGATCGCCAGGGCTATGCGGGAAGGTTTTGTTCACGACGATAACTATGTAATATAAGACACTATTCTCATTTTGAGAATTAATTAAGCGACTGGGGACCAGTCTTGTCGTCTTTAGTTTCTCCCAAAAGTGTCAATGATGCTGTGATCCTGCAGCAGTGAAGTGCATGTGATGTGGTTTTTGAAGTTGTTTCAAAACACTCTGACAAGCTGCACTGTAGATGTGCTGCTGGTCTTCATTCCACCTCACCAGTTCATCTACCAGGAATACCTGGAAGTGTTTTGCGCTGGCTCAAACTATGTCTTGAGATTGATGTCCTTCTCGATTTATAGTTGTACTCTCTCCCTCTCTCTAGGTGTGGATGTGTGTGCAGCGTCGCCCTGTGAGCAGCAGTGCACCGACAACTTTGGGAGAGTTGTCTGCACGTGTTACCCCGGCTATCGCTTCGACCGAGATAGGCACCGCAACCACAAGTCTCCTTACTGTCTGGGTCAGTACGCTCCCTTCTCATATCTCTCCTGCTTCGACACTTTTCGACTATCATCAGAACTGTGTTCTCTCTCTCTCTCTCTCTCTCTCTCTCTTCCTCTCTCTTTGCCTTTAACTGGAAAAACAGTGCCCTCCTCCTGTTGCTGTGATATTTGTTTGTTTAATGTAAAACATGTCTCTTTGTCCCCCTCACTCACTCACACACACAGACATTGATGAGTGCGAGCCCCTCGGCAGCAGCATATGTGACCACGAGTGTGTGAACACAGCGGGCAGCTTCCTGTGTCGTTGTCACAACGGCTACATCCTCGGACCGGACCAACGCTCCTGCATCCCTGTACACTGTGAGTTTTCATTTTAATTGAGCTTTACAGCATTTGGATGAACAATTTAAAGAATATAGGTAATGCTGCGGATTCTGATATGGACGGTGGTTGTTGTTAATGGAATGTTAGAGGTTTGGTTTCCCAGTGTGGCCACATTTTAAATTAATGTTTTGTGTTGCAGTGAGTTCATCAGGGAAGTCAGACACCCTGATGAGTGCTGGTACCTGCTCCTTCACCTGTGAGGATTTTGTGAACATGAAAAACAGTCTGCTGCAGCTAAAACTAAGGCTGGGCAACACACCGTCACCCAACCAGGTAGCACGTGTGTGTATATATATATATATATATATATATATATATGTATATTTAAGTATAAAATATTAATATATATCTTTATATAGTCAGCTGACTTAGTCTTCCCTCTTTGTGTTTTGAGGTACCCGACCTGGACAACAGCAGTGACAAGCCATCTCTGGGGAGAGCAGGAAAAAGTCCCGATAGCCCCTGTCTTCCTGGTCTACCTGGTCCTCCAGGAGCTCCTGGGGTACCAGGTAATGGAGTTGTTGTCAGAATTTTAAAAGGAGCTGTCTGAGGAGTTTAGCTTTGCAGTTGCTCCCTGATGCCAATGACGATCCGATTTTAAATCACTCTCTTTGTCGCTGTATCCGTCTGTCCTCACCAGGACACCCTGGAGAACCGGGAAAGAGAGGGGACCCAGGGGACAGGGGCCAGCCTGGTTCACGGGGAGACATGGGACCCATGGGTCCAGAACCAGACCTGAAGCATGTGAAAAGAGGCCGCAGGGGGCCAGTGGTAAGAAAAGGAAGAAACATTATGAAGGGATTATCACATCTGTTTTTCAGTTTGTTTCCCACTGAAGCTTTTACTTCAGAACATCAAAGGTCACGTCCTCAGTGTGTCAGTAAGTAGGAATACAGGTTGGGAACGCACACGTGAGACGGCACAGTTGGCTGTTGTCCATCACCTCTTCAGTTTCTATTCATTTAAAACCGTGTGGTGGATTTGTTTTGTGGGGGTAAATGTGTTTTTCTAATCTCTGAAGAAAACTGGCAAACCTAGTGACCTAGTTCACGATGTGTCTTTGAGCAGCGACAACCTCTTGTCATCTCTGGTTTTAAACTAACCTTGACAAACCTTCCCATTCATGTGTGTTGTCATTCATACAGGGACCCCCCGGGGCAACAGGAAGAGATGGACTGAAGGTCATTATTACATTTAATATATTTTCCTCATATGTGCTTTCATTTATTCCTCTATTCTCATTTCTCAGTTTGTACTTCTTTCATTCCTCGTGCCGGTCTCGGTCGTGCTACTGGTTTCTTTCTCTCTTCCTTATAAATATAAACTGACAATGATTACATTATATACAGTACTGTGCAAAAGTTTTAGGCAGGTGTGGAAAAAATGCTGTAAACTAAGAATGCTTTCAAAAATAGAAGTGCTAACAGTTTATTTTCATCAATTAACAAAATGCAAAGTGAGCGAACAAAAGAAAAATCTTGTTAATTGATGAAAATAAACTGTTAGCACTTCTATTTTTGAAAGCATTCTTAGTTTACAGTATTTTTTCACACCTGCCTAAAACTTTTGCACAGTACTGTATATATTTTTCAACCTGCTTTTCAGGAAACTTTAGCGAGTTGTTATCTGGGTTGATTTATGCTCTTTCTCATCTGCAGGGTGACAGAGGAGCTCTGGGTCCAATAGGTCCACCTGTAAGTCAATAAAGTCAATCTATTACTTATACCACCTAAACGCTCACATTTTAAAGTTAATGTATAAATGTACTCATTAACGTGCTCTAGTCTTATACCTGCCTCCCTAATCTACATGTCACCCTCCTATCATGTTAATGAGGATTGTACACCTGTAGGTTTATTGTATTTATACATTGAAATGTGAAATGTATCTATACATTTTGCATTTGTCAACCTACTAAAAGTCACTGTAATTGGTTGAAAATGTAACTTTTAATTATTTGCTGCCATTGTGGCCAGGTTTTGTTTTTCTGGATCGAGAGCTTACGCCTCAGCTCACAGTCCAGTTTGAGGTGGAGTAATCAGTGTAATCAGGGAGGGAGCTGTTGCTTTTGACTTGTCATAGCAAGGAAAGCACTGAACTGTATCAAGTGTCCCGGTACTAGCTCATCTAAATGGAAAAGTGTTGTCCGTCTCTCTACTACGACATGCCAAAATGTCTTGCCGGGCTATTGGGCCTCACACCTCAAACCCACTTTAATGGTTGTCAAACCCAGTGGCAGATGACATGTAATAATTTCCTCCCTTGGTCCCCATTGTCCCCAGGGACCGCCTGGCTCCTTCGACTTCCTCCTGCTGATGATGGCTGACATCCGTAACGACATCATTGAACTGCAGGAGAAGGTGTTCGGCGAGCGGCGGGTCATCTCCCTGGACAGCCCTCCCCATTCTAGCGGGGAAATGGATTTTGTGGAGTGGGGCTCTGGACAAGGAGATCTCCTGCTCAGCACCTGACCCCGTTTTTGACCCCTCCCACCTCGTCCCGGCATACTGAGCAAAACCAAACTTCACTCTTTTGTTTCTTCATTGCAAAAGGACGGTGGTGTTCAAGGGGTCAACATGTAAATAGGCTTCAACCACACAGCCGGGATGAACTGGGCGAGGAGCCTCGATTGCATTCTCGACACTGCCACGGACAGTGAAACGGGGAGATGTAAGGATTATAAAAAAAAACTGAAATTGGACTCTCTCAGCCACTGCTAGCGCTGTTTGGCCTCCTTTGTAAGCGATGTGTGTGCAGGACATATAGAGCGAGAGAGATGCGGCATCTGCCTTTATGTCCCTGAGCTCAAACCACTTCAAACGATGAACTTTATCGCCGAGATCTCTTACTGTTCCTGAGTCTGTCCAAATTGGAAGCTCTGCTGCCTCGGACGGTTTGCCTGCAGGGCGTTGGTACAAAGGACCGAACCTGTGAACCTCCCCCTGCATCTATACCCACAGCGCCAAGCCCTCTGGTCCTCTGCACTCTGGGGCATCTTCAGGTGCTAATTCATGAGGTTCATGAGATTATTACAATCCCAATCCTGCACTGTTGGACAAAAACAGCAATGTCTGATGTATATATATATATTTTTTTTTTATTGTACAATTAAACAACTCAAGTTGAAATATAAAAATAAAAACGCAAATGTTCATCTGTTATGTAATCAGAGAGAGATGTTAAAAGTGTGAGAAATCCAAATCTTTGATAGCGCATTTAAAACAACGTGCTGGTATCTGTGGCTGAGAAATAACATGCTGTATTAAATATTAAACAAAAAGGTTGTAAACAATCCAAACTTTGAATTGAAAGGATAAAATGGATTATTGCATTAGGAACGGTCAAGGGAGACAGGGAATCCTTTTCTAAATCTCAAGATTTGAGAAGATACCAATCTCATCTGGGACTCTGGTTGAATGGAAGTCTGTGAGAAAATGACTCCACTTCTCTCTTGATTTATTCCCTCAGTAAACATTGTAAACATGAGTTTATGTCTCAATATGTAGTTTCAAGTCTTCTTCAATACAGCATGTATTGTGTAAATTATGGTCCATTTTGAGTCAAGTAGACTAAAAATTATAAGTGAGTTATAAAGTGATTGACAGGCTGGGAGTTGTCAGTGTTCTCAGCGTACAACTTTAACACTTTCACTGTCTGTTTTCACTTCATGGAAGTTAGTTGTAACATTATGGTTGCCTCAAAATGACATTAAGGCCCAATCCCAACATTCACGGACTCACAGACTTTGATGCGCGTTCCCTCAAAGTCTGTGAGGGTTTCTGTCCTGCTGTCAATTAGTCAAGTGACTATCCCTCTCGCACACATTTTGAGCGCTTTATGAACCCTTTCACTAAGTCTGTAATATCTGCAGACTTTGCCTGAGTGAATTTCCCACAATTCATAGTAACATGGCGTTAAACAGGGTTACCATTGGAAGCATGGAGACGTACAAAAACAAAGAGGGCGGCACATGGGCGTTCAGCCTGCCGTTCAGATGAAAGATGGAACATAAAAACGCATGAAATCAGAGGAAAAGATTATGTTACACATAATTATTCATCAAATATTTAATTTTGCTATTGATTTGTTTTGACAAAAACGAGTAAATAGATTATTTGAAATTCCCGTTAATCTCACGAGGAAAGAGCCTGAAAGAAAGGAGTAAAAAGTTAAAATAAATACCCCAATTGTAAATAATATCTTTTGTGTGCCAAAAACAAGATGGCAACCAACAAAATGTAAAATTCAAGGCTTCAAAACTGCCCTCCATTAACCAATGGGTGACATCCGGATGACTTCGACTTTTACAGTCGATGGGCCAGAGAGTGAAAGCTTAGGCTACTAATTAACACAAAGAATCTTGTTGGGTTTTTGTTACAAAAAACCTTCAGAGAAGCTTTAGCTCTAGCTCATCATACTTTGGAGAGTGCTATAGTCACACTTTACATTTATGCACTGCACATATTTATAGATTTGATTATAGATTATAGATCTGATGTGAATGCTGCCTCAGCCCTAAATGATCTGTTGCACAAGCAGCGCATGTTCCCTACTGTATATTACAGCGATTAGCAGGGATTAAAGAGCCGCGTGCATGTATTGTTTCTGGAACCTTCGTCTGCTCTCCTGCAACCTGAAGTGAAGCCTGTCCACCAGCAGAGGGTGCTAAGTGACAGGCCCCCCCCCCCCAGCACACAAACACAAACACACACACACACACATTAGCATTACATCACATACACGATTACCCTCCAAAAATAGTCAAAGTTTCCCAAACACGCATGTTTTTGTAAAATCTATAAATCACCGTTGAGTTTTACGTGCGAAGCACATGAACACCCCCCACCCCCTGCTCATTATCCTCAGCACTGTTGAACTGTAGCGTGGCTGAGTGTCATTATGGAAAGGTGTAAGTATCAGAGGTGAGAGGTCAGATCCCAAGGTATTAACAGCTGGAAGGGTGATTATAGACCACAGGCTGTCAGAGAGGGGGCCTGTCTGGGCTCGTACCCACCACCAGCGAGAGGGCTGAAAAATAACACGCTGAGCGATTGATCTGCCGAACGAGAGTTCACCCTGTCTGACCTTTTCTCTTTCTTTTTTTGCATTGTTTGATGCTTTGATCCTGAGGACCAGATCCCCGTGAATTCTGCTGACAAAGTGTATGTGTGTGTGTGTGTTTTCTGTGTGTACGTGTATCAAGGCTGTGTGTGTATTTGCACTGATACATACACACCGATGCATATAGATATCCACTGTATGTGTATTTTAATATGTATCCCTATACTTATATTAATGTGTGTGTGTGTGTGTGTGTGTGTGTGTGTGTGTGTGTGTGTGTGTGTGTGTGTGTGTGTGTGTGTGTGTGTGTGTGTGCGCGCGTGCGTGTGTGTGTGTGTGTGTGTGTGTGTGTGTGTCGACGGGCGGGCCTCTCACCTAACGGCTCCGCCCCCTGCCGTGCGGTCACCGCTCAGAAGCGGAGTGTAGTTTGGGCGTCCTGGATCAGGAAAAACAACATGAAACAATTTAAGGGCCGTGTCAGCGAGAGAGTGAAAGAGATTATCTCATTTCCTTCACTGCTTGTCATGCAACGGGAGGCTCTCCCCTTGGCCTGTAGGGGGCAGCAGAAGTGAGGTCAACGGAGTGCACGTCAAAGCAAAAACAGTTCACACATTGTCCCACCTGCGACATCCGTCCCCATCCACCATGATTAGATCAGCAATAGGAGAAAGAAAAAGTGAGACAAGCATGTCATTATTGTATCATAAATCAAAGGTGTCAGCGTATTAAATGGACTGACATATTTTTTTAGCACTGTTTTTATTTTTAAACTCATATCTGTGACTGCAAATTTGTCAAGTGTTTTCATCCAAGCTCAAGCATTGATGTCACCACTGTGAGGCGAGTTGTGTTAATAAAGATGCAACAGATAACATTTGGCCAGATGTTCCCTAGTATGAGAGGAACATCCTCACTGGCACACCATGGCCATTCATAAATACACCTGGTGTACAACAGGGCTAGAGTCTATGCCTCTGTGTGTTCACCTCTATTATTCTTTTAGAGACCTGTGGTGTAATAAGCATGGGATGCAAACTTTAAAGCTGCATCAGTATCTTTTTGTCCCACTGTCTGTCCAGGCCATGGATGAATCTCTTGTGAATCTCAGGAACGCCTGCAGAATTACAATTTGGTGGATAAAGGTCACTGTAAAAACTTCTTATAACTCAGAATGCATGTGCTTATTTAGAAAAAAAAAATAACATTTTGGACAGACGTGGATTCAAACTGCAACTGTTGGTGACTGACGGAGGAGGCAGGTTATTATATTGACAATGGATTAAAATGACTGTGTGTGACACACAGTCATTAAAGCGCTTAGCCGGCCCACAACTTCGACAAAAAGACTTTGGATTCACTTCCGTCAACCTAGTTTTAGCAAAAAGCTAGCATCAAGCCAGCAACTATCTAGCAAATAGCTACTGGCACATTTAGCAGTTGAAGTTGAATGGAACTTGCCGCCAAGGATATTAGCTGCTACAAGTCTGCAGGATGTGTAAATAAGCAATTGTTTGCATGCTAATGTTATCTATAACAGTTTATACTGCCTTATTCCTGCACTTTAACTATTACTCTCACTACTGTTTCAGCTTGTCATGAAGTGGATTTTTTTTTTGTAGGACTGTTTACCTGCATCTCAGTTGTCACTTACAGGATTGCTACATGTGGATTGTGTAGTGACAAAATTGAGACGGACAAAAATGCAACATCTCTCAGTCGCAACACGCTACAGTTTATATAACTGGATTGAATGTGTCAGCAAAAGGGGCGAGGAGGTTTCCGGGCCCAGCAGCTGAAATTCTTGATCACTATTAAGATGTTTCCAGAGATCGGCAGCCATTACAGCGGCGAGGTGGAGCACAGGTGTCCATCATAGCCGGGGTATGCAGCTGCGTGCATCGAGGAGAGGGTGCAGACACACACATGCATGTAGCTAGTCTTACTATCTATCGTGCAGCCACACACACACACACACACGATCTCCCGCACGAAAAAGCCACAGACAAGTCACGGAACACCTGACAGGTGCAGGCGTGGTCTGCTGCGAGACACGCTATCTTGACACGCTAACTCATTCTTAAATCAGAGTTATGTGCCTGAGGCTCTAAGTGCTAAGCACCCTAGTTTACGCTCTGAAGCCTGTTCCTCTTTCACTCCTTGTCTCTGGGCACACCCTCTTCCGATTGTAGGCCGACTTCTGTCATTTTGGTCATAATGGAGCTGCTAAGAGGCATGAGAATTGGAGCTTGTCCGATGATTAATGGACTTATTGGCTGTGTCAAAAGCATGCCACCGATCCCATGATCAGTATGTGTTTTCTGTTGTCATGCAGGTGTCTGATTTAAGAGACCACTGCATGAAAGCTCAGTCAGAGACACTGATCCCAGGCATACATCTGTGGTTAATCTGATATTTTATTCTCCAGAGAAAGCTGTTTACACACTGTAATCGGTTGTATTGTGTTTGAGAATTTGTTTCTGTGCTGGTCCCTCTGAGCGACACATGCAAGCTCAGTGGAGCTCAGTTTAGGCAACAAATCAATGGATAAAACCCCAAATCGTTATATGTTGAAATGCATATCGCCTGCAAGAGAGCATATCCACATATTCCCACAGTTTGCAAAAGCCTGATTTATTTTCCATGTATACGGCAGACGCATGATCCAATTGTCCATAGCAGTGCGTCTTGCCAGACGTTATGCAGATACAATATCCCATCTGTCAAGAATGCATATCAAAGAGTTGCCAAATGCTTTTTGCTTAGCTTCACAGCAGAGCTGCACATGATTGGCATTGTTACGGCGGGCATGAATAGAAATATCTGAGAGGGCGGATTAATGGCAACACTTTGTGTAAACTCCCCTGGCCTGAGGCATTTGGTCTCTATACACCTTGGCTTCCTCTGTCATTTACAAGCTGTTCGCATGCACGCAGCGGAGCCAAGAGTGTGAAAAACCGGATGAGCAAGTTCACAGCGCTCCTGTCTTTTAGGGAGAAGAAAAAAAAAAGCGTTGCCTCTGGTTGCAGAGTTGCCTCGCGTGAGGACAACAGCTTCATCTTTTTAGTCCTGCTGACCTCCTGACCTGGCCTGTGGCAGCGGCAATTTTACAACTTGCTTTTCTTTCTTCTTTCTTTCTTTCATAAACATATGTATACTGTACGCCTCTGACTGACTATTTGGAGCATTTCACCATGAGAGACGTTTTAGAAAAAGGCTTTTATGTTTGTGAAGTAATGCAGATATTAGCTACATCCAAAAAGTAGGAAAAGTTGTTAAAGATACCAATTATCTACCAGAAAAATGCATGAACTCTGGTCAGTGACCTTAAAGCTGCACTTTGTGTGTATGTTAACAACGGCATAAGAAATGTCTGCGCAATGTGCCCATGGTTTTTTCTTTAACAGCCCAATACTATTTTACTGTTTGGTTCCTGCTGCACCGTTGTTTCCAGACGTAGCGGACAGTCGTTATGGGGTAAAACGCTCTGAGGAATCCACTCTACGTGAGACTACCTGCTCAGCAGACAAACACAGCAATTAGCAGCGAGACAGCCAGATATATCCCTCAGGACTCGGTGGAGACCAAAACAGAGGGATGAGCTGAGTGGAAATTGGTCTTATATTCATCCGTTGGCCAACAATATTAAGGCTCTTGCTTCTCTGTATCTGCTGGGTATGTAAATAGGCAACTGTTAGCACGCTACATGAATTATGAGGTGATATAACATCAATGTTGCGTTAACAGCTTACTGAGTTCAATTTGCTAAGTCCCAACCTCTAAAGCAGACGTGCAGTAGTGTTAGCACATCTATGCTACGCTAGTGACTGATGGTATACTGGATGTATACAAGCTGCTTTGACTTTTTATTGATAGCAAAAGTGAATAAAGCTGAAATGGCTTCTAGTTCCTAGTACCCTGGATATATTATTCCAACGCATATTGTCCGCTTCTCTCTGAAGTTGTTTTTTTCTTCTTTCTTTCGTTCTTCCAAAAATGTGTTAATGTGTATTTAGGGTAGTAGTTAGTCAAAGTGTGGGCTTCATGGTAGAGCTGACAGCTTGACAGTAGCAGCTTAGCAAAGGGCCAATTCTCCAATAAGTAAATAATGCAGGGTTTTTTTAAAGTTGGAAACTTTCAGATATTCCAACTACGGCAACAATGTGTTGTGTTAGTTAAGTTATTTCAACTTTAGCATTAACTTTATCAACAGCCAAGTTTAAACCTTTTTGGTGGGCTTACTTTTGGAGAATATACGATGGCCTCTGGAATGGAGAGACTGGTACATAATCATAACGTCACTTACCTTTTCTACATTAGCATTTGGCATAAAGTACTTTTCCCTTTCCCTGTGTACTTTTCAAGTAATGAATGATTTGGCCAATACACAAACACCTCCACAGCTTGCACTTCTAGTCATCATAACATCTGTTAGCCAATTTCCCAACGTGTTTATAAGGACATGATGAACACTGATTGTTTCGAAATTTAATTTGTTCTCACAGCAGCAACTCTTTGCACAACGTCTCCCCGTTAATTATCTCCCTGTCAGCAACATAATGGCGCCATTCTACACATGCTTGTTTTATGATTTAAGAAAATAATAATATTGCTGCAATGACGTGTGTTCATAGAGTCCTCACATTCTTCAAAACAAATGCATGTTGTAACATATCCTGTGAGCAGTGTTTAGTTTTTGCAATGGCAGTTAATCTGCTATGTTTGCTTCCCACTTATAACAGTGTGAAACCGAGGAAACTGAGCCAAACCACAGCTAAATCAACCAATGGCACTCATGTGGGCAAAGGATCTGTTCAAGACAACTTGAGCGCTCAGGTTTTAACCCCTGTTGCATGCACAGCCTCTTGTCCTGCTGACACTGGCACAAAGAGAAACGGACATGCAGTGAATACTGCTCATTGAATATGTTTCAAGGGTATGGTCAAAGCCAATTTATGTTTTCAAAGGTTCAACTTATGTCTTAATTGCATGTGATATTTGGCTGAAGCATTCAAATATTTGTCCCACAAACAACATTGATGGTTAGGCTGAATGAAGTACAATTTGCAATTCAATTGAGGTAGGTCACACGTGTGCATTGGCGGTGGCAGCAGCATTATTCTGAAAACAGATTTTTAAATCCTGTATTGATTGAAACCGTTTTTGTGGTGTTTTCATATCCTTTTAGAACATTCAGGTCCATTGTTTATTTTTGCACATATTTGCTCTTGTGAGGTACAAACTGCAGGGGTACTAATATGTACCACTTGTTAAGCGGTACTGCCCCAGTAACTAGCTGTTGGACCACTAAAGCTTCAGATTGAGCACATTATTTCTGACAGCGTAATATTATATCAGATTAATGAATGTGTTTGGTTTACTTTACCTTGCAGGCAATGGTTATTCAGTGAAAAGCAACTTGCAGAGACTTGACAGCAGCTTGATCAAGGCAATCCTTTTGTGAATTCATTTTCATCAAACCTACGTCACTGACACAATACTTAGAAGACACATGTAAAAAGAGAGAATGTGAATTTGACAGCTTCTTGAAGTAAAATAATGGTAACCGTGTGATGTAGTTAATGCCAAAAATCATAAATGCCAACAGCAGTGGAGTCGAAAAAAGAACAAACTCATAAAACAGATACACATCTCCAGTTTTATCTCACTACATCCTTTATATGTCTCAACAAATAAAGACAGAATGTTACTAGCACTCCAATCTGAAAGCAACTAGCAACCTATCAAGATCCCAAATGGTATCCAGTAACATGTCACTGTTGAATTGTGTTTAACAGTTCAACTTTCTCTCTATTGGAGAGTTCTGTATTCTTATTATTTCCCAATCTGTGGACTGGGAAGAAAACCAAATATGTCAGAGTCCACTCAGCTTCCCTCATGAGCTGTGAATAGAAATAGAGAACGGATTTGTGAATTTCCATGAAATGGATGTTTGGATTTGGTTCAGCTGCAGTCTAAACACATGTGGCTTTGATAGGAATCTAAAAAGTGCAGGTTGAGCGTCTGCACCTGATTTATTGTTTGAATGTTTTACTATGTAAAGCAAAAACAAAAATGCATGCGAATGCACGACGCTGGTACATGTGCATGGGTGCTACTGTGCGCATCCATCACCAGGTGTATAGACTGGAGGTGGGGAGTACAAGGCAGGAAACATTCCACTTATAAACATGTTTGACAGGCAGTTAAAAGGTGTTTTGATCTACAGCCCATCACAGGAATCAGGCATCATCAACAGGCCGTGGTGGCGTTTCATCGTGTCTCTTTGATGGATTTGCCCTGAGGCCACAGTGGCATTTCCGCAGCACTTAGATGTATAAAACTCTTGACTTGTGAAACAAAATTGAAAGAACATCCGTGCTGCCAGTCTATCAGAGGTTAATGGTTTATGCTGCAGCAACACCAAAGAGGTTGTTTCAATACTGACGTTTCTACCAGGGACTTTTCTTTCTTTCTTCTCACAGAGAGAGAGAGAGAGAGAGAGAGAGAGAGAGAGAGAGAGAGTGAGAGAGAGAGAGAGAGAGGGAGAGAGAGAGAGAGAGAGCATGCCCATCCAGTTGATAATAGTTAAGGTTACTACAAAGCAGTGCCTGCTGGGTCATGAAAGTTCGTTAATAAAACAAGAGCATGTTATTAAACCTGGCACTGCTCTCATTGGAATTTATGTGTTGTTCTCAGCCCTCGGATACTGTAATTTAGGTTACGTTCGCCATTGTGGGCATATTTATCTGTCAATCATATACACTCATACAGCTTATTGAAGGGTAATAGTTATATGGATGTTGTTTTGGATGGAAGCAGCCAATTGCTGATATCATACACCATGAAGCTGATTCCGATTCAGATGTGTAGAATTTGAATTAGGAAAATGTCTCCTCATTCCATTTATTTTCACCTTTTCACTAGACATTCTTGAGGAATTAGCCTTGAAAATAAAAAGGATTATGCAAATATTAAGGTGAAGGGATGAGTGTTCTTCAGTTTTTTAGGACCCTAGTCACATTGAAGGTCAGCCAAATGATTTCAGGGAGACCAAGCTATCCCCTATAGTCTTACTAAGATATCTCAATGACCATGTGGCGCTAGTCATGCCATCTAGCCACGCAAAGAGTTGGTGAATTATAGCAATGGTGAAATATAGCAATGGATCGAGGTTGTCAATGTTGGACTGGACTCAACTGAGAAGTATTATCATGCAATGAAAAGACAGACTGCTATAAATACTGCTAAGCTGTCATGGATGAAACATATTTGCAGTGACACATGAATATTGTGAAACAATGACCTTGCATTGAGAAGGAAGTTGGTGATCCCCATTGTCGAACAAGTGTCTACAGCAGGCGGCAGCACAGCAATTTGGAAAAGTAAAGCCAATGCGGTTGTGCCTTAAACATAAACTTAAAATGTATTTCTCTGGTTGCAGAAAAATAAGTCGGATTGTATAGAAGTTTATGAAAAAATGACTACTCCTATGATTATATTACCTCAATGCTCTTTGTGAGTTTTGAGACTCTAAACTGTCAGACTCAAGTCAATTAGTGTTTTCCAGATTTTAATCTTGCAGTGAAAACTGATTTGGCGAGAAATTGGCTTTGCAGGCGACAATTTTGCCATCTGATAATCAAAGAAGAACAAACATGACATGTTCAACTTGTGTAAAATGCAGTGCAGGATCTGGGTTCAGTCCTACTTGCATCACCCCTGGCTCCACTGGACACAACTGGTGGTGGTGTGTATTGGGTGGTAAGCCCATGGGATTGTGTTGCTGTTGCCACGGCCATTTCCTGCTGAGTGGCACACATGTAAATTTTCAGTGACTGCCAAGTGAGTTCACCAATAACATTTTAAAAAGCAAGGAAACACTGATATAATAGTATACACTGTTCAAACTTTCCATGTCTAAAGAGAGGCAAAGCAAATAGGTCACTCCAGTGCAGCAAGAATTCTGGTGCTGAAACTTGAACATACAGACGCTCTTCTTCTCAGTGTCTATAGTCATGTGTCATGATCCATAAAGTTGTCTAAAGGATATTTTAAATCGCGCCTCGTGTCTACTATATATATATAGTCTAAACACTTATGACTGCATTTCAAAACATCCCACAAATAGTATTGTTAAATTTGCGGACGACACGACTGTGGTAGGACTGATTGACAGCAATAACGAAACTGCCTATAGGGATGAGGTAAATAATTTGATTATGTGGTGCGAAATAAATAATTTATCCCTTAATGTGGTGAAAACTAGAGAAGTCATCATAGATTTTAGAAGGAATACAACTACACATACACCTGTCTACATCAATAACTCTGCAGTTGAAATTGTAAATACTTTTAAATTTTTAGGCATCCATATTTCAGACTCTCTTTCATGGTCTTTCCATGTCAACTGTGCTATTAAGAAGGCACATCAGAGGCTTTATTTTTTGAGGTGTCTTAAGAAATATGGTATGTCATCAAACATTTTACAAAATTTTTATCGCTGTACAATTGAGAGTATATTGGCAGGCAATATCACAGTATGGTTTGGCAGGGCTACTTTATTTGAATTGAATCTACTACACAAAAGTGGTTAAAACTGCATCAAAAATTATTGGGGTTCCACTAGAACCGCTTCAAAGCATTTATTTGAAACGGAGTATTAAGAAAGCATTAAGTATTACGCGGGATGTCAGTCATCCCGCACATTATCTATTCTCCATACTTCCATCAGGGAGACGGTTGCAGAGCATTCCCACACGCACATAACGCTTTAGGGACAGTTTTTACCCACAGGTTATAAGGTTAATGAATGATAATGGAAGAGGAAGGAGAGTTGAGGCATAGTTACTATGTTTACTGTGTCCGGATGGTTTAAATGTTTTTAATTAAATTGTGATTGGTGTTGAGAGAGTGCTATGGCACATTGTATTTCATTGCTGTGGTACTTGTACTAATGACACATGACAATAAACTTGAACTTGAACTTGAACTTGTCTCAGTCTTGATTGCCTACCAACTGTTCTCTGTGTGTTCAGTGTTCATACCAAGCCCAAAGTGAATCAACAACGTCCCTACGTGTGTGATGACAGAATCTCAACGTTGATGGGCTTTCCAACACAGCATACTGTGGGTTTCACATATTTGCATCCCACGGCTTGCTGTCCACCATTTGGTGAAAACGTAGATACACAAAATAGGTCTCAACTATTCTGCTGCTTCAAGAATTCTCCTCCACTGCCAAAGACAACAGCTTGTCTCACTAGGAAAAGACAATGAGATAACTATTTGTCAAGCAGTTGCTGTCATTCACAAAAAGTTTTTCATTCAACTGTTGCACGGGAGTGTCTCCAAGATTGTGCTCAGTGTGCAGCCCGGAACTTTAATTACTTTAATTTGGAGGAAAGACAAACCATCTACATGCAAAGCATTGCATGTAGATCCTTCTGTTCAGAGTGTACTTTAGTATAGTGTAATTTATTTAATGGGTACACCTATAAGATGACGTGCAGATATGACGTGCAGATATGCCATGCAGTATTGCGCATGTGTACGTGTGAGCCAAATCTTTTTTCATTGTTAGTCTCTTCCACCTCTCTTCTCAAAAGAAATATCTTACCAACGTGAAATGTGCAAGTGAGGGGCTTTTATGCTTATTGCTCGAAAGCATGCATATGAGTCACTCTGTGGGAACTGGATTGCAGTGTGGCATACCTGCACATTTACCAACCTGCCTTTGTGCACGTACAAGAAACTGAGGCGTATACTTGGCAAGGACATTGTTGGTGCCACACCCGTGCATAAACATCTCAATTCACTTCCTTTACTGCCCTCTTTATGCACTCTGCATGTAAATTGCATGTGAAATGTAAAAAAATGTAGATTCCTGGTGTTGCGATTACAAATATTCTTTTTTTTAGTTGATCTACAGATGTCTTAGCCTAGTTTAAATACCTCCCAGGCTTTTTGTACATTCTTTATGTTATTGTAGGGTGTAACCAAGATACAAACTTAATGGGATAATTCAAGTTTAATAGAAGTTGGGTATTATTTTCCTAGTTTTGGCCTATCTTTTGAAAATGTGCACACCAAAGTAATTGCTAGGGGCAGGGAACACGGCAGGACCACACATATCTTTTGAAGGAACAGCTCCACATTTGCTTTCTTTGGGATTGATCAAAAGAACGAGACCGCTTCATGCCTGTATGCTAAACATGAAGTTCACACCAGCAGCTGATTAGCTTCGCTTGGCATTAGCATGACGACTGGAAAGTTAGCCTGGCTTTAAGGGTGACCATGTGGCAATGCTGGGTCAGAAAAGTGCCATAAACCTGCAATATATTTTATTGGCCATTAGGGGGCGACTCTTCCAGTTACAAAAAGAAGTCTGATTGTATAGAAGTCTATGAGAAAATTACTAAATTAGTTTTAATTAATTAATTAATCGTGCAACTTATGACACCCGTACCGTAACTCACACATTGTACAACGCCTACCTGCAGAAAGCAGGATGCGGTTTCTCATTACCTGACTTCTGACACGAGTGTCATAAGGTAGTTATAACCGGCTCTCCTGCATGCTATTATGACGAGTAATTAGTAGTTATTTTAGCAAAGCGTTGTAGTGAGAGAGATACTAAATAGCGCACGTTTAATCACAGATCACGACATAACATTTTGCCACATGACGCCCCTTTTGTCTTCAATCTAAACCGCTTGCTCTGCACTTCGCAAGAAAAATGACGTAGCTGCGACAGTGATAAATAAATACCATGTAGTGTAAGATTCAACAGCGGGTGATGGATTGCCTTGAGAAGACGTCTGCATCAACACAATTCTACGTTTATTCGACTGACTGTGCAACCTCGGAACACCATACAGGAACAAAGGTGACCTTTGACCTTCAAGTCTGCCATACAGTCTTGACTTCAACTGGACCAAACAGGAGACGGCGTGAACATTCACAGGGATTGGTGTGGATGTCTTATCTATTACTACTATGTGCAGCAGCTGGAGTATCCACCTTTCCTGCCGACGACGTCAGCACTGGGTCCGCCGCTGACTGATTTGACACGTGAAAGGATACACAACAGCTGATGCTAATAGGTCTTTGCGAACAAAATGATTGATATCATTGGAGAGCTCATTGAACTGACTGCTATTGATCTTTGACCAAACCTAGAGATTAGATAACATCCAATGCCATTTCAAGGCCGCTTGTAACATACTAGTAGTAACCAGAATTATCTTAATATCACCATGCAGAACGTATAAAAACATCAAAGACACGCAGTCCGGCAATAGAAAAGCTACGGTACAATCCCTGAGGCCAAGCAATAACGTATAAGGCAGGTGTTTTTTATGAATCTGCTACAATTATGATTGCTCATAAATTACATTTGGGAGCTGCGAGCTGGCTTGTGATCAAATCAGAAAAATGTCTCACCTGAAAGGCAGGGTAATGGGCAGAGCTATTTTCAAGCTCATTTGATGTGACATGGGAGGGCAGACCGTGTGAACACCGAGTCCTGTCCCCGCCGCATGTGACATGCCATCAGCGGCGTTCCCTTGTGAGATATTCTTCTCACAATGCTAACGGCTACGATCAAATGCAAGCGCTCTGCTTTTTCTTATTTCTTATTTTGCATCAAGCAGAGTGTGGACGGTGTGAAGCAGGAGGAGGGCAGCGGC
The DNA here is from genome assembly GCA_023566465.1 of Cottus gobio. NCBI lineage: Eukaryota > Metazoa > Chordata > Actinopteri > Perciformes > Cottidae > Cottus > Cottus gobio. Next base: position 27,352,208 of record CM042224.1, read on the forward strand.
AGGCGAGCCACCTTTTTGCATTCATTATTTTGTTGTGCCGTTTGTTTACGAGATGCTCCCACATCCCAGAGATGGGTGGATGTCGAGCAAGCGCTGCCCTGTGGGGATCGAAATTTATTTAAGCCAGGTTACACCCATTGGCAACAAAACAACTAGACTCCTCTCTCCTTCGTTCTCACATGCTGACATAAACACACACACACACGCTCACGTCTGGTGCTTCGACGCATACCTACAGCAGTGTTGCAACATATGTACGCTCACGCCAGGCGTGGCAGATCCTTCGGCGGTCGCTGTCGTGTCTCTTTAACGTTCCCGTATCATGATCACCATCTTTAATCTCGTGCTGTGAGGGCCTGCGCACTAACACGCTGTTGGATTACTGCCTTTACTTATCACACATGCCAGCACGGCACACAGCAGCCAGCCCTTTCTTTGTTGTCTGCCTGGATTGCATTGCATTATATGTACTGTACATGTTACATGCACGCGCATGTATGAATAGAAGTGTGTCACTTTTCCTTTATGTTTTCCACATTCTCAGACAATTAAATACACCATCATTGCAAACCACTTGGACAAAACGTTGTGAAACTGCACAAATACACTGTGTTCTGTTAAGTTCAAACCTCGGGAGAGCGCGTGAAGAGAGAGTCTAGGATATCGTTACTTATAATAAAAAGTATTTAATAAAAAGGATGATGATGATGATGATGATCAGAATATAGTTCCCGGCCGGGGGTGTCTCGCTTCAAGCAGTCCACAGGCCACTTACAGTCATGCTGTAAGCAGTTAGCTGTCTGTGCGATCCACGAGAAGGAACATTTCACCCCTTACAAATGTCCGCGCGAGTTGTTAAATACTCACATTCGCTGAGCTTAAGGCCTCTCCATTGGTTAGTTTCCCAGCATGCAAGATAACATAGCAATAACATAGCATGCTAATGGCTAAACCCTTCACAGGGGCGGAGTCCTACTCAGGTAAACAGTCCTACTTCCTGGTAGCTTTGTTACTTCCGGTATTTCCGCCATCCTGTGCTTTACGACCTATCACCACGTGTCTATGCCCTCCATCTTTAATTTATTCCATTCACACCTACGATTTCACAGTAACATAAAACCCACAGTGTCTTTCTACTATGCTACAATACACATCTTCATAATCTTAATTAATATTCCTATTAATTATTATTATTATCCTATTTTTATCCTTCATAAGTATTGTAATTTAAACATAGACATTCTTTATATTCATGTGCAAGTTAAAATAACTATTACAACTCAACAGTTCATATGCGCAAATATACTGTGTTCACATGCACAAATACACTGTGTTCACAGCCACAAATGCACTGTTTACATGCACAAATGCACTGTGTTTACATGCACAAATGCACTGTGTTTACATGCACAAATGCACTGTGTTTACATGCACAAATGCACTGTGTTTACATGCACAAATGCACTGTGTTTACATGCACAAATGCACTGTGTTTACATGCACAAATACACTGTGTTCACAGGCACAAATGCACTGTGTTTACATGCACAAATGCACTGTGTTTACATGCACAAATGCACGTGTTCACAGGCACAAATGCACTGTGTTTACATGCACAAATGCACTGTGTTCACATGCACAAATGCACTGTGTTCACAGGCACAAATGCACTGTGTTTACATGCACAAATGCACTGTGTTTACATGCACAAATGCACTGTGTTCACAGGCACAAATACATTGTGTTTACATGCATACATGCATGCAAACACATACAAGCCTAGCAGGCTGCCTGTTTCAGCCGCTGTACGTTTCTTTTGCCTCTTGTCGCTCGCTACGTTGCATAAAAGAGCATGTCAAGACACAGAGGGATCAGTCGGCGGAATGCTTCACAATGCGCCCGATTAAATCTATTCCCGCTGGTGCAACAGGAGGGCCGGTGGCTGTGTAATTTACACTGCTGTCCAGCGGCTAAGTCAGCACTACCCGCCAGGGTGTCGTCATCCTGCCCCTGTTCTCCCACTGCGTGTAATGAATCCAGTGTGTCTGAGCACTGGCATGCGCAAATGATTAACTGGTGGCAAAGAGAACTGATTAAGGAGATAAAGCTTGGCACACAATGGCCTCGGTGCTACACGTGTACCTGCACAACCAGAGCTTCCTCACGCAAGGGAATTATTCATGTCTGCTGATCATTCTGTTCATTCTAACACCCGCTGTGCCAGAGTTTCCTGGACGCACGAGGCGGGGAAGGTGAATCAATCAGTTATGAGTTTAGTGATTTGCGTGTTGAGTCCTTCCATGTGATTGTTTATCCCAGAATCACTTATCCCAGAATCACTTAATCACACTTAATATTATCCCAGAATCTGTGAAACAGCGGGACTACTGTCTGTTGCAATTTAGGGGAAAAGTTTGGGTCACGTTGATGTAAACAAAACCAGGAAGATACGTGGAATTCTTAACAAAATATAACCAGCAAAAAGCAATGATAATTCTGCGCTGTGATACACAACACATGCACAAGTATGATAGACCTAGCAGGAAGTACCTATAGCAATAGGTAGTGCAATGTGTAGATGGAGGACGTGGCAGCGCACTTTTAGGAGGTTTTAGGATGGGACACCTGCTGGCCAAATGGATGAGAAGGAATCCATTATCATACATTATCAGTGGGTGGTAATGATCACTGACATTTACACAGTGTCCATAAAAATCAATGCGCTCCACACCGAGTAACGGTGGCTTTTTGGTTACAGAGGAGGCGCAGAATTTTTCCAGACCAGCCGCTCCTTCGGAGGAAATCATTTCATTATCATCATGAGGAGTCCTGAGCGTGTCCATACGCGGCAGCACAAACACGACAGTGGTTATTACAGCTCGCTGGTGGTGGAGCAAGATTTAATGAAGGTACACAGTGGATCTTGCATGCATGATTACACTTTGCACATGATCAAGTAAACTGAAATGGGAAGCCATTATACATGGTACTGGTATAATTTCCACAAACGGAATAGAACAGTTATTTTGCTGTGCATTTAAAAAGGTGTCACCTGATTAAACCGTCTCTCATGAAAGTAAAACCGACAAATAGAATATAGATGAAAGGGGTTCTTTGGTTTTTGGAAAAGTATATGTTGGTGTGGCTCTACCAACTGAAGTGACAAAATAGAGCACAGTAGGGGCCAAACGAATAAACGGCACACACAAGCACTAAATACTCTGCTGCGGATATTACGCATCAAATCTATTCGTAGTGGCAGAGATGCGAACAGTTGCAACACTTTTTGAATTAAGGGTTGGAATAGATCCTATTGACCCAGACCAGCATCTGGTCATCTGTATGAGGTAAAAATGTTGTGTAGCCTAAGATACGGCCAGCTGTTTTATTGAGTTTCCTTTTAGCAAGATGCTCTGACTGAATTTGGGGTTCCCTCTAGTAAACGGTTGTGTATGATCTTGGCTTTTATTGTGAAAGGTAAGACAGAAGAGCGTCTGCTCTGCGATGGCCTTTGTCAATAAGCAATAAAGTTGGTAGATACCCTCTGGTCTCCTCGGTGACCAGGGCGAGCTAATGCCCTCATAAAGATTTGAATATGTCCGTTCGCCACAATGTGATTGGTTGATGAGTTAATTTGCTAAAGCTAAAAAAAAACTGAACTCTCTCCTAAAACAAATGTATGACTGTACGCTTTTTAAAAAATCACATTCTGTGTGAACATACAAATACATGTCTTGTGAGGCCACGGTGACCTTTGACCGTAGACACAGCAACAGTGAGCAATTAGGGTTAAGTGTCTTGCTCAAGGACACAACGACATGGACTGGCTGAGCTGGGGTTTGAACCACCGAGCCTCTGATTGAAAAACAGACTTGCTAAACATTGAGCCACAGTCGCCAGATATGGGCCTCCTCTCCCATCTCAGCACATAGAAAGACACCTAAAAAGCATTGACGGGAACCTTTTCGGGCGTGTTGCTCCTCATAGATCTAGAGCAGGGCTATTCATTTGGCGGCCCGCGGGCCACAAGCGGCCCAGAAGCAACCTCAGAGTGGCCCAGCCTGTGGTCCCGCAATAGAAAGTATAAAAGGGAAAATAGGGTCCCGCCAGCGATATTTTTTCCCCCACTATGGCCACGCCAAGACCCGCCCTTCAATAGCATTCACACACTACTATTGGCCAGGTGTCCATGTACAGGTCCTATCCCCTGACCAATCCCCTAACCCAGGGGTATTCAACTAAAATTCTGCAAGGTCCAGTTTGAGACAGGTTCCTTATGCAAAGGTCCGGAACATCACAATAATGTCTAATTTGCACTATATGATTTTGTGCTAAACATATTGACAAAGCCAACAGTTGAATTAACATCTGTATGTAGTCAACGACTGACTGTCAAATTAAATAAAGTACAATGAATTAACATCTAAACAATATTTATTATTACAGATTTCAAATTTAACTGGAAGAATTATAAATAGTACATACTATAATAATAGATACATTATCTTCTCTTATTTCAAGTAAAATAAAGGCTGGATTTAAACAGAAAGCTTTTGAAAAATGTGACTATAAATTACATTAATAAATAAAGTCCTTAATTTTAGAAAGAATTTAACTGAATTGTCATGCAGCTTCAAATTCAGTTTATTCGGGCGTCAAGTGATGTCACATCGCTGCTTTTAATATCGCTGATATATAATATAACATGAGACATACTGCTCTTGAACTGGTTGTGGGAATAATAAACATATAAGAGTCCATCCATTGTTAAAGGCTCTCTTTAAGATTAGCTTAGATATATAGATATTATATAGATAAGCGGTCCACATTTCTCTGACTCACGTACTTTTCCAACTATCCGGTCTCTCAGTCTCCTGTCGCTCCGTGTGTATGAACATCTAACTTGAGTCGAGGGCGGGGCTTAACGCAATACACACATGTGATTGGTTGAGTAGGCAAGTGACAGGATTTTCAAGGCGTGTGATTGGTCGTGAGTGTTTCCTGGACCGCTGAATGAGAGCTGCAAAGGCAGGAAAAGCTGCGCCAGTGAAATAGAAGCGATCCATCAACAGTTAATAATTCGGTAATAATAATTAGTTTTCGGTCCAGGGTCCAGAGACAACTACGTCTGGGTCCGGACCCGGACCGCGGTCCGCCAGTTAGTGACCACTGCCCTAACCCTAACCCCAACCAATCGAGCTGCTTCGTAGGGCGGGTCTTGGCGTGGCCATAGTGGGATTGGTAATTTTGCGTCCCGCCAAAACTACCAACATGTAAACAATGCAGAGCGTGCTGTGCCGGTAGTAGCCTACATTACTATCAATATGTCTTTCTCAACACTGAAACGTAAAATTGACAATGAAAACCGTCAGTTTAACCCTGCCTGGACTGACAAATACTTGTTTATTTTACCGCCACATCCAAATGCCAAACCGATGTGTTTAATTTGTAATGAGTGCGTTGCAGTACTTAAATATTACAATCTGCGGCGGCACCACGTTGAGAAACATCAGACTTTCCGCAGCAATTTTCCTGAGGGATCTCAAGAGAGGGCTGCAAAAGTGCAGAGTTTGATTGCATCTTACAACCGGAGCAGTGTTACCATGGTACGGTCATTTACAGCCCAAGAGAGAGCTACCGCAGCATCCCTTCGTGTTTCCTGGATATTGGCAAAAAAGAAAAGGCCATTCACAGACTCTGAAACCGTGAAGGACTGTATGCTGGCCATCCTGGATGAGGTGATAAATGACGATAAAATTAAAACAAGCGTGGCATCTGCTATAAAAAACGTAACCCTGTCAGATACTTCCAACAGTCGGAGAGTTGAAATTCTTGCTGCAGATGTGTATGAAACGATGTTAGGAGACCTGAGGAAAGCTGACTCTATGTCTATAGCAGTAGATGAGTCCACAGACAAAACTGATACTGCTCAGTTGTGCATATATGTCCGTTTTTTTGACGGCAAATGCTTCCGAGAGGAGCTGCTCACCCTACTGCCGTTAGAAGGACACACAACTGGCGATATAGTCTTTGGGAAAATTTCTGCTTTTTTTAAAGACAATGCTCTGGATATGAAGCGTGTGTGCATGCTTGTGACAGATGGGGCGCCCTCCATGACAGGGAAAGTGAATGGTTTGGCAGCACGTTGGTCCGCTGTAGCACCTCAGTTGATCTCCTTACACTGCATTGTGCATCAGGGGGTGTTGTGCGCAAAACTAAGTGGGGCGCTCAAAACGACAATGGACAGCGTGATGGCTACAATTAATTTTATTCGCTCCACATCAAGCCTCCAACACCGCTTATTCCGCATGCTGCTGTCAGAAATGTCTGCTGAGCACCAAGACCTGCTTTTGCATAATGACGTGAGGTGGCTGTCCAAAGGCAAAGCACTGGAGCGTTTCTGTGGTCTCAGAGAGGAGATCATAACTTTCCTCCGCAGCAGCAAGCAAAAAAAGGCAGAAACGCACTTGAGTCGCATACTGGACGACAACTTCATGGCTGATGCTTGCTTTCTGAGCGACATATTCAAACACCTGAATTATCTCAATTTGGGACTACAAGGCAGAGACAAAACTGTCATCGACCTTGTGGGACAGATGCGCGCATTCCAAGTTAAACTGGACCTTTTCGCAACTGATTTGAACACAGGCCGAATGCTGCATTTTCCGACACTCCGCAAATGCATCTCATCCCCCGCACAAATCACGGATGTGATGACAGATTTCATTGCGAGCCTGAGAAAGAACTTTGCTGGTCGATTGGATGGACTTGTTCTGCCCACAGAAGTGGCCGTTTTTGCCAGAGACCCGTTCACTGTTGCAATAGAAGGGGACTTATCCGCCAGAGCAAAGGAAGTGGTCCCTTCCATTGACGAGGGGAAATTCACACTCGAACTTGTTGACATGCACTCATCTGTAACCATGGCACAGGAGCTTTGCACTAACGGGCCTGTAATGTTTTGGACTGATGAGAAGAAGAAGAAACCCCTTTATTAGTCCCACACTTAGTCCCACAGTGGGGAAATTTATCCTCTGCATTTGACCCATCCTTTAAGGAGCAGTGGGCAGCCTCGTGAAGCGCCCGGGGAGCAACTGGGGGTTAAGTGTCTTGCTCAGGGACACAACGACGTGGACTGGCTGAGGCGGGGTTTGAACCCCGGTCTCTGGTTGAAAGACTGACTTGCTAACCACTGAGCCACAGTCTCCCTCAAATGTCAACGTACATCAGTTCCCTAACATTAAGAAAGTAGCGATCGTCATGCTCAGTATGTTTGGATCAACGTACACATGTGAGTCAAGTTTTTCACACATGAACTCCATAAAAAGCAACTCTCGTTGCTCCCTGACTGACCGTACTCTCCACCAATGTCTTCGGATTGCATTGACAACTTACGAGCCTAAAGTCACTGCTCTCGTTCAAAACAAAAAATGTCACTTCTCCCACTAAGTCAGCAGGGTAAATGTAGCCTACCTACATCAATATAATGTGGGATGTGTAACAAAGGCATGCATAATCACACATGGTGGTGATTTAAAATATGTTCCCTCAATGTGCAGTAGTACACTTTGTGTAGTTAGTATAGTTGTGAATACTGTGCACTTTTTATTTTTATGCACTTTGAGATGTTCCTGCATGGGTCAAATATGAGCAAGATGTTTATTTTATTTCAAAAGGAAACTTAATGTTATTGCGAATTGCCTACTGTGCACTATTTTGTTTTATGCACTTTGTGATCAGATAGGTCAGATATGTAGCCTAGGTAGGCCTAGGCAAGAGGTGCCTAGGTCAGTTTCTTTTCTTTTGTAAGTGGAAAAAGTAGGAGCTACCTCAGATTCTGTTCAGTTAGCTCTTTTATTGTTTTCTATGCACCTTTTGCTGTGCAAACTGACCAAAGTTAAAAGAGAAACAATTAATAAACCCTACATGTTTTTCAATAAATTTGTTTGTGTTGGTTTTAAAATTTGTCATTACGAGCTGCTTCGCCGCTGAAATGACTGGCCCAACTAACCTTTCTCGGTTTGAAAATCGGGCCCAACTGAATTTGTAATTGAATAGCCCTGATCTAGAGAGTGGGGCGTTCCAATATCTCGGTCCAACCAGTAATTTGAGGCATCATCATCTTTTTGTTCCACATGGAGAGGAGCAAGGAAGAGGGAGCAGCTTTGCCTCCACGGTGGGCTCTTCAGTTTTCTTCTCATTCAGCAGAGCGACAGGAGTCGGTTATGACTTGTTCAACACGAGCGGACGTCCTCTCCTGTGAGAGATTCAGGGGGTTATGAATAACTTCCTCCCGAAAGTTTTCATTCCAGCCAGCGTCATCTCTTCCTTTTTAAAGAACATTTTGGCAACAGTTTTGTTTTTTTGCGTCTTGGCCCAATATCAACGGGCGTTATATCAGCAGTTTGCTCAGACCCCACGATCACAGTAGCATCCTACCCACAATACTGCATACTGTACATGATTTGAACGCGATCCAGGTTTTTTGATCATCTGCGTCAGTGCACGCGTTTCTTTCCGGCTGTTTCATGTACAGCCAGTGAGTCGTTTCTGTTCCCACGGACGGTTGAGGATTGAAGAAAAGTGTGTTTTCTGGCTGCCTGAATACTGTATTCACCACAACTGCTACATTTTGCTTCACCGTATTACATGTTTTGTTTTTTCCCTCCTAACTGCTGCTGCAGTAATTAGGCCGTAGGACACATAGATAGCAGACAGTGATCACAAACCTGGATAAGCATGTGTGACCCTCTGGGAAAACCAGTTGTTACCAAAACATTTATTTATAGTATTATTTATATTTCCTCCTTACTGAGAATTCCTTTTAATTAATTAACAATTCCGTTTTATTTATTCTGTATTTAATTTATTATTATTAAGCGATTTCCTTTTTGCTCAGGAAGTGTTCTACCTGTCAAAAAAACTTGACAAGTGGGCCTATTGGTTCAAGGTGAAATAACTGCATGTTATTGGTGTAAAACGGTCTAAGTCCCGCCTCCTCATTCGCGTTAGAGAGATGCAGTCGAGTGTGAAGACCGACGGAGCCTGATGAGAAGCGGAGAAGTTGGAATTACGGAGCAATATTACTGCTACTGGTACTTGATATAATACTGAACAAAGAAGTTAGAGTATGTTTGAGCCCATACGAAGTTTGTCAACTACTGAGGGGACCTGGAGAGCAGCTTAGAGCACCGTTTATGCTTTCTTTTCCCGGTGAGTTACACATGCTAAATTAGCGCCACACGTGGCACAGTAGCGAAATGCTATATGACTTAGCATAGCCTCGTGGTGTTTTTGCCATTGAGTGTACTGTAATATGTTTTATATTTCTTTAGTTATAGAGACAAAAGGGGACAATTGTGTGTGTGTACTACGAGTATGTTATGTTAGTTACATTCAGTACAGAGCTAAGGATTATGTAGCTGAATTTGAGCTTTGAGATTAGCTTTCTGTTCATCATTGTGCTGCTTGCATTCACAAAAGCAAGGTGTCAGTGTTGTGACAAGAAAATATTCACATTGCTTTACTTACGATATTCACATATAGTGAGTATTTGATGTTAAGCTGTAGGTTGTTTGCATAATAATCTACCATTGTATGGTTTCACTGCCATTAAAATTGTAATTTAATAGTATTGTTTATACTTTAATATTAAGAGTTAATGTTATGATACAACAGTAATCCTTTATTCATTGGTTAAGTACTGAATTGTATTATATGTTAACATTGATCAAATTCAACTGTACAGTTAAGAGAATAAGAATATTTGCATATGTTGCTATATAAGCCGTGTTATGTTACACAGGCTGGGTTTTCTGGATACCCTTGAACTTTGAGTTGGATTGGAATCTCTCCCTGACGAGGGAGATGGCGAGCCACCCGTGTTGAGCACCTGGATTGAGGAGCGCTTCCAACGTTCATCTACCTTGCTATCAGTGTGGTAGGACTGTGGGGAAGGACCTCAAAGGACAGTTGAATCTAGCAGAACATCCTATTTTTTGAGGATTACTTTTATTTTCTGGGTGCACCCATTTCAAAGGACATTTCTAATTTTACTAAACTGAATGCCGGCAATGTTGTAAATTAATTGTGTGTTAATACAATTGTTTTCATTTAAACTTAACTCTGTGTCTGGTTGCTCATTGTGGTGTCTAATTTCTGGTAATTACTCCTCTCTACGAATCTGGGTTATACTGGTCCAGTGTGCACCTACCCTCCATGTGGGTTACACAGTAAAACTTGGCGAGCCAGCCAGGAGGAGTATTGGTTTATAGATAACCATTTATAAACGGATTAATTGGACACCTTTTGAGTAACTGGAGTGTATTTGGAATAGAGTGACTTTAGAATTAACATTTCATGTTTTGTATTGCTTTTTCTCACCCCTGATTTTGAAAAGGAAAATGGATATCGTTGTAACAGAGAACGTGAAAATTCCAAATGCTGTTTTAGTTAGTGGGTTAACTAAAACTGAGGTAGACAATGACATTTTTGATTTCCTCAAGCAATATGGGTCCATTTCTAGGTTAATCAACGTACCTACTACAGGCTCTGAGCTTCAGGTTATTGTCGAGTTTGAATATGGTACCGCTGTGGAAGCACTTGAAACAGGTCCCTTACCTTTGCGAAGACTATGTACTGCCAATCCTTATGTTATTCACCACGTTCAGAGTCTTGCCAGTGTTTACACTGTTGATGCAGGTACCACTGCAACAAATACTTACCTTTCTGGGTTAAGAGATTTAGCTAAGCTAAGTGGCAGGCAATTTGAAGATATCCTCCATGGGGAGCTAGCTCGGATCAGTGAGTCTGTTGACTCTCAGACTTCACATGAGACCGGTGAAACTCCTGTAGAACCCGTATCAGCTCAGACACCAAGTAGCCCCCAAAGGGTGCAGCCCAGCATAGTCAGTGCTTCTGTTGAGGTGAGTCAGACCTCCCACGAACCCAAGACTGGCGTTGAAGTCAGAGACTTTTCCTCTCCAAGGAAAGAGAGAACCAGTGTTTTCCACTTGTCCTCAGAGCAACTCAGCACTCCTGAAGTACAGCGTGTTGTAGTTGAGCACATTGTTAAGAGTGGTGAAATTACTTCACAGATGCACTCTTTTTGCAAACTGAAATCCTTCTCTGGGCGATTTCCCCAGCCAAACTTTGAAGTCGATTATGACATGTGGTGCAACAGTGTCCAATTCTGCTTGAATGACCCATCCATCACTGATTCCCAACTGGTGAAGAGAATTGTTGAAAGCCTCTCATCACCAGCTGCAAACATAGTCAAGTCATTAGGTCCTCAAGCCTCACCTAGTGAATACCTGAACTTACTTGATTCTGCTTATGCCACTGTTGAGGATGGGGATGAGCTTTTCGCTCGATTCTTGAACAACAATCAAAATGCTGGAGAAAGAGCCTCTGATTACTTGCAGCGACTACATACAGCATTAAGCTGCGTGGTCAGTAGAGAAGGAATTGCTGCCTGTGACTCTGACAAACAACTTCTCAAGCAATTCTGCCGTGGATGTTGGAACAGCACCCTGATTACCAGTCTTCAACTTGAACAGCGCAAGGATAAGCCGCCATCATTTGCAGAGCTTCTTCTTTTACTGCGAACTGAGGAAGATAAACAGGCTAACAAAGCCAACAGAATGAAGCAACACTTAGGGTTTGTAAAGCCAAAGGCAATGTCGAACATGCAAGATGCATACATGCCCTATACTGAGGATATTGACATGGCAGAGGAAGCAGAAAAAGCTTTCTTAACTGTAACCAATGACATTAAGAAGCAAATTGCTGAACTCCAGGTTCAGGTAGCAAAACTCAGTGCATGCGGTTCAGAGAAGCCTGTGAAAAAGAAAGCAACAGAAAGTACAAAACAGAAGACCAAAACTGCTCAGTCAGAAAAACAAATACAACAAATCACTGCAACAGTGAGACCGAAGCCATGGTATTGCTTCAGATGTGGTGAGGATGGTCACATTGCATCCACCTGCAGTAACATGCCCAATCCCACCCTAGTGCAGGCCAAGAAAATGGAGCTCAGAGAGAAGCAGCGTGCTTGGGAGACCCAGAACAGCTCTTTCCGTAGTCCTTTAAACTAGAACAGGCTTCTGTTGAGGGACAAATAGAAGCCAAGAAAACACCATGTTCCCCATCTACAGGCAGACAGAAAACTGTGATTCAAACCCACAGAGTCACGCAAGAAAAAGAACTGCCAAAACGGTTGGTAGGTAGCAAGTGCACAGCCACTGTAAATGTGGGTGGGGTTGACTGCAGTTGTTTACTCGACACCGGATCACAGGTTACCACCGTGGCTAAATCCTTCTATCAAACTCATTTATCTGAGCATCCTATTAAGCCAATCAGTGATATACTTGAAGTAGAAGGAGCAAATGGGCAACCTGTGCCTTACCTGGGTTATGTAGAGGTCGACCTTAAGTTTCCTAAAGCCCTCCTTGAATCCGGGCCTGAAATTGCAACTTTGGCTTTGATCGTTCCTGATTTCCGGTCAAACAGTGATGTCCCATTATTAATCGGCACCAACACTTTGGACCCCCTATATGATCAGTGCTGTGACGAATCCTCACTTCCCCTAACATCATCTTGCTATGGCTACAAACAGATCCTTCACACACTCAAAATGAGGAAAAAACAGGCCACAAGTGGGAAACTTGGCTTTGTGAAGCTCAGAGGGAGGAAACAAAAAGTCCTTCCAGCAAAACAGAAAGTGTTGCTTGAAGGCTATATGTGTGTCAACTCCGTTAACACAGAGGAATGTGCCGTAGTAGAGCAACCATCCACATCAAACTTGCCAGGTGGCGTGTTTGTCGACTGTTGCCTCATTTCCTTACCAAAGCATGGCTCTAACCAGCTGCCTGTCTTCCTTAGGAACGAAACTGAACATGACATAATTCTGCCTACCAACTGTGTCATTGCAGAGCTGGTTGTTGCAGATGCTGTCATTGAGAACCATCATTCAGTTGACGGTAGTGGTCAGAAGACTGTTGTTGACTGCTCTAGTTACCAAACAAGGGAAAAGTGTCCTGTTAAGAACTTTGACTTTGGCACTCATCTCCCTGAGGAGTGGAAAGGAAGAGTCACTCAGAAGCTTTGTACTTTTTCTGATGTCTTTGCTCAGCATGATCTTGACTTTGGTCATGCAACGAAAATCCAACACCACATCAAACTGAAAGATGAGACGCCATTCAGACAGAGAAGCCGCCCAATTCATCCTCATGATTATGAAGCAGTCAAAAAGCACCTCCAAACTCTTCTTGATGCAGGTATAATCCGAGAATCAGAGTCACCATTCTAATCACCAATAGTCGTAGTAAGAAAGAAAAATGGTGATATACGCTTATGTGTTGACTACAGAAAACTTAACTTGCAAACGATAAAAGATGCTTATGCATTGCCAAACCTGGAGGAGTCATTTTCTGCCCTTGCTGGATCCAAATGGTTTTCTGTGATGGATTTGAAGGCTGGATATTACCAAATTGAGATGAATGAAAGTGACAAGCTAAAAACTGCCTTCATGTGTCCCTTTGGATTTTGGGAATTCAATCGAATGCCCCAGGGAATCACTAATGCTCCGAGCACATTTCAACGGCTCATGGAGAAGTGCATGAGTGACATCAATCTAAAGGAGGTCTTGGTTTTCCTTGACGATTTAATAGTGTTTTCGGACACTCTGGAAGAGCATGAGACTAGGCTCATTCATGTGCTCAACCGTCTTAGGGAATATGGCTTGAAGCTTTCACCCGATAAATGCAAGTTCTTTCAGACTTCAGTCCGCTACTTGGGACATATTGTGTCCACAGATGGTGTGAAGACTGATCCTGAAAAGATCCAAGCCTTAAAAACCTGGCCGAGACCCCAGAACTTAAAGGAGCTCCAATCTTTCCTAGGCTTTTCCGGCTACTACCGGAGGTTTATAAAAGATTATTCAAAGACAGTTAAACCTTTGACCAACCTTACTGCTGGTTATCCACCTAGGCGTAAGGGAGTCAAAGTCAACTTTGGTGATGGTAAATACCTCAATCCAAAGGAACCCTTTGGTGAACGCTGGAGTGTCGAGTGTCAGAAAGCTTTTGTGGAGACGATACACAAATTGACATCGTCACCTGTTCTTGGTTATGCAGATACAAAACTTCCTTATGTGCTCCATACTGATGCCAGCACAACAGGATTAGGAGCTGCTTTGTATCAGGAACAAAACGGAGAAACCCGTGTAATTGCTTATGCAAGTAGAGGACTCTCCCGCAGTGAAGCGAGATACCCAGCGCACAAACTGGAATTCTTAGCCCTTAAATGGGCAATCACAGAAAAGTTTCATGACTATTTGTATGGGAACTTCTTCACTGTTGTCACTGACAACAATCCCTTGACATACCTACTTACCACTGCCAAGCTCGACGCTGCGAGCTACCGTTGGTTAGCTGCGCTATCGACATTCACTTTTGACATCAAGTACCGGGCTGGTAAACAGAACATGGATGCGGATGGTCTGTCAAGGAGACCCCATGCTGCATTGGGAAATGATGCCATATCAGAAGAGGAGATCCAAAGAATTGCCCGGTTCACTTCCCACCTATTGGCATCTGAAAAGGAGGTTGAACTGGTGGGCCCAGACATTGTCAAAGCTGCTTGTCAAAGACATACTGTGAGGCAAGTTCAAGAACTCTCACCTTTCCATGGATATGTTGAATCACTTGCCATTCATGCAGATGCAATACCTGCTGAATTTGAGGAGGATGAGTCACAGGATGGAGCCTTAACTGTGCCTAAATACAGTGAGTCTGAACTCATAAAACTGCAAAGAGAGGATCCTGCCATCAGCAAAGTTATCAGCTTGATGGAATGTGGCAGCGACTTACCTGCGGATCACTCAGCAGATTCTCCTGAAATACGATTAATCCTGAGGGAGTGGAAACGGCTTCAAATGAAGTCGGGCCTGGTGTATCGAACACGGGAGTGTGAGGGAGAAACCACATTTCAGTTGGTACTTCCAGACATCCTGCGACCTATCGTACTCAGGAACCTCCATGATGACATGGGACACTTGGGGATCGAACGTACTCTTGAACTTATCCGATCACGATTCTACTGGCCAAAGATGGCTGCAGATGTAGAGAGAAAAGTGAAAACATGTGAGCGATGTGTTCGAAGGAAGACCCCGCCAGACAAAGCTGCCCCACTAGTGAACATCCAGACTACTAGGCCAATGGAGTTGGTCTGTATGGATTTCCTTTCACTAGAGCCAGACAGCCGGAACACCAAGGATGTTCTTGTCATTACGGATCATTTTACCAAATATGCTGTAGCTATTCCTACCAGAGACCAGAAGGCCAACACTGTTGCTAAAACCTTATGGGAACACTTCCTAGTCCACTATGGGTTCCCTGAGCGCCTTCATAGTGACCAGGGTAGAGACTTTGAGTCTAATACCATCAAAGAGCTATGTGCATTGGCAGGCATCCGTAAGGTGAGAACAAGCCCTTACCACCCCAGGGGTAACCCTGTTGAACGGTACAATCGAACACTTCTCAGCATGTTAGGCACTCTAAAACATAAAGAAAAGTCACAGTGGCGAGACCACGTCAAACCTCTTACTCATGCTTATAATTGCACGAGGAATGATGTTACTGGTTTCTCTCCGTACGAATTAATGTTTGGAAGACAACCAAGGCTACCCATAGACATAGCCTTTGGATTGCCAGTGAAAGGAAGAGAGTCCAGCTCACATTCTCAGTATGTGAGGAATCTGAAATCTCACTTGGAAGAAAGTTATCAGACTGCCATTGGAAACTCTCGCAAAGTTGGAGAAAAAAACAAAAAGAGATTTGACAGAGTTGTCAGAGAGTCTGTGCTAGATGTCGGGGATCGAGTACTGGTGCGTAACCTCCGTCTTCGGAACAAACAAACTGGCAGATCGTTGGGAGCCCACGATTTATGTGGTTACCAAGCGCATGGGAGATTTGCCTGTTGTATTCTGTGAAACCTGAAAAGGAGGATGGACCATCTCGGACATTACACAGAGACCTTTTACTTCCTTGTGGATTTCTTCCAACAGCTGACCGTGAGGAACAAAGGATGAAAAATAGTCCAAAGAGACCTAGAACAAGGCAGCAAAGTGTCATCCAACAAGGTGAAGAACCCTTTGCTTCAGACGATGACAACTATGAAAGCTGGTATATAACTGCCACCTTACCCGATGTCACCGACAGTTTTGTCAGGGAGTATCATATACCAAAACAGAAACCAGCACGTGTGCTGTGCAAGGATAATGAAAGCCCAGCAGAACCTCACCCATCCCATGTTGATGTGGGGTTGGTTCCGGAAGTCTCAATATCAAATGATATCCCTCAGCCTGAAAGAAAGATGTTTCTGGATGCTTATGACTCATCTGTAATAAAGGCTGAGTGGATACCCTGTCTGATGCAACATCTGTTAGAAGAGCAGTTGAATCTGCTAAGACACTAACACCTGATGAAACAGAAAACTTACCTGAAATGGAGTCTCAAAAGTTACCTGAAGTTGAAGCTGAAAACTCACCTGAAAGGGAGTCTGACAGTTTAACTGAAACAGAAAATCAGAACTTAACTGCAGACCTGCCGTATGCATCTCCAGTCTGTGCCAGTCCAGAGCCTGTGGAGAGAAATCTTATGGAACTGGAGGCTGGAGATTCATCCTTCAGCAAACAATTGATTGATAGAGAAAAGACAGCTGATCAGTCAGAAACTGAGACAGTAAGAGAAGAGAAGACAATGGTTCAAACAGAAGCAAACATTCCTGTCAGGAGGTCGCTCAGACAACGTGAGCCATCTCGTCGGTTGCATTATCCTGAGTTAGGGGATCCTCTAGTTTCTGTCGTTACTTCCTTGTTTCAAGGTTTAAGTACCGCCCTTGTTAATTCTCTAAATGATTCTGACAGTATAGACTGGCTATCAGACAGTCTCTTTGAAGTAACAAAGCCAGTTACCCAGCAGCCCTTTAAGCATGCCACGGGACGGGCACACATTTAAGGGGGGAGGGTGTAACCCTCTGGGAAAACCAGTTGTTACCAAAACATTTATTTATAGTATTATTTATATTTCCTCCTTACTGAGAATTCCTTTTAATTAATTAACAATTCCGTTTTAGGGGGAACAAGATGGCGCCGTAGAGTGAACAGCACCGTAAGCCAGCTCCAGTGGCATTTATCAGAGTTTATATATTAGTCTGTCATGTCTGGACGGAACAAGTACGGAACTTTGTAGGGGAGGTACTCTAACATGAGTCTAGATCATTATTTTCGGCAAGATTCAGAAAGCATGAAAAAAACATCGAAGAAAACGGTGAAGACCGCTCCTGAGGGAACTGATGTCAGCGGTGAACTAGCGGTTGCTAGCCCGGACACGGAGCCGAATATTATTCAAGCTTTGGACAACATCACTGACAAGCTCACTAAGGTGGTCGACACAAAGGTTTCCACAGTCTTAGAGGCCATTAAAGAACAGACAGCACAGCTGCAAGCAATTGCAGCACGCGTAGGAGAGGCTGAAAAACGAATTTCTGATGTCGAGGACACAACTATAGCCTCAGAAGCTAGGATAGCATCCCTTGAAAAGCAAGTGCGCGACATGTTTGAACACATCGATGATCTTGACAACCGAGGTCGTAGATGCAATGTGCGTGTGGTTGGCATACCAGAAGGCACCGAAGGGACAAATCCAGTGGAATTTTTAGAAAAGTGGATTCCAGAGCACCTCCAGATGACTGTGAAAGATGGTCGTTTAAAGCTTGACAGGGCTCACAGATCATTGGCACCGAAACCCAGTCAGAACCAGCGTAAAGACCATTTATACTGAAATTTCACAACTTTCAAGACAAACAGCGAGTAATGGATGCGGCGCGGCGGCTCGGATCTCGGAATCAAGATGATGCTACAGCCAGAAAACCCAGAGTCTCCTTCTTCAATGACTACTCGGCAGAAGTGGTCCGGCGACGTAAGGCATTTGATGACACGAAGACCCGACTAAGGAAGATGAACGTGATTTATGCTCTGCTCTATCCAGCTACTTTAAGGGTGACAGTCGATGGTAAGCAGAAGAGATTTGACTCTCCGAAAGACGCCGCATTACTCGCACAGTCATTAGAAGAAGGACGCAAAAGTGTGCCAGACTGAAGACTGGACTCGGACACTGATTTTATGCGGTATGTGTATACCTCCTGTTTGAGTTTGTCTATACATAGACTTTATATTCTACTTGACAAGTATAACCACTGTGAGTAGGCTGACGTGTTGTTGTTGTTTTTTGATGGTGGTGAGGGATGAAGATTGGGTGGCAAGCTCTTTAGTCTTGCTGTGGGCGATGTTTGGAACTCCCTGCAGGTTAGGTAGCAGGGACAACCCCCTTGAAAATTTAAGTTTAATTTGTTTATTTTTGTATAGTGGTTCTTGTTCGCATTACTTGTTTTGTTTTTCTTCCCTTGGCTCAATGACTGCACATGTTGTATTAAGTGTTTTCGGATTCATGTTCTCAGCATGCTCTCTCTACATAACGGATAAAGTCGGCCTGTATGGCGAGTAATAGGTTACGCCTATGTACATGGAATATAAAAGGGGTTCATAGTCCTATTAAAAGAAGAAAAGTATTACGTTTTTTGAAAAAAGGTCATATTGATATTGCGCTCCTCCAAGAAACGCACTTGGATGATGAAGAGCATCTCAAATTGCAGAAGGAAGGTTTTAATCAGGTGTTTTTTTCCTCATTCACCTCAAGAAGTAGAGGAGTGGCTATGTTAGTGAGAAGAAACTTGCAGTTTTCATTACTGGACTGTATTAAAGATAAGAGTGGCCGATATGTTATTGTAAAGGGCATCTTGCAAGGTACAGTTATATCTATACTGAATGTGTACTACCATCCTGCTCACCCTTCTGACTTTATAACTAAGGTTTTCTTGGACTTTTCTGAGATTCAGTCAGATATTGCCATTGTAGGTGGAGATTTTAACTGCATACTAAACCCACTTATTGATAAATTACCTTCTAAAGATATGTCTCTTTCACCACAGGCCAAGGCACTCCGTTCTATTTGTGAGGACTTAGGATTTGTTGATGTTTGGAGAACCATTCACACTTCTGATAAAGCGTATACTTTCTTTTCTGCACCTCATGGTTCTCACAGTAGGATTGACTACTTTTTCTTATCAGGTCTTGCAATGCACAGGGTTTTGTCTTGCTCTATTGGTAGTATTTTGATTTCTGATCATGCCAAGGTGATTTTGGACCTCTCCATCAAGGGTGTAAATAGTGGAGTGAAGTTCTGGAGACTGAACACATCCATATTGAAGGATCATACATTTGTTACTCATTTTACCACTGAATTTCAGTACTTTATTTCCATTAACGCTCGGTCCACAGACAACCCGGCCTTACTATGGGAAACTGCTAAAGCATATTCTAGGGGGCTGATTATTTCCTTTTCAGCAAGTAAAAAGAGGCAAAAAAGAGAAAAGCAGAATCTGTTAATGGCTGAACTTAAAGCTAAAGAGAATGCTTATGTTGTGTCCCCATCTCCCACTATCTTGACAGAAATATCTGCAATTAGAACAACTTTAGACAACCTTTTAACACAAGATGAGGAAATAAAAGTCAGATTTATTAGACAAAAATGTTATGAACATGGGGATAAACCTGGGAAATACCTAGCATATCTCACAAAAAAAGAGCAGAGTCACAAACCATTGCAGCCCTTTGTGATGCTCAAGGCAGCCGTATATATGATAATAAGCTTATAAATGACACCTTTAAGATATTTTATCATAATCTCTATAGTTCTGAGCAGCCGAGTGATGCGTCTGTCCTGATGGATAAGTTCTTTGACCAGCTAAACTTGCCCACTATACCATCAGAACACAAACTTGCTCTTAATTCACCCATTTCCAGGGAAGAGGTGATTAACGCCATAGGAACTCTTCAGAATGGGAAGGCTGCTGGACCGGATGGGTTCAGCAGTGAATTTTATAAAGAGTTTTCAGGCGTATTAGCAGACCCTTTAGTCAGCATGTTTAATAATGCTTTCTCAAATAAAGAGTTACCCCCGACCTTGAAAGAAGCAAATATCTCACTCATACTGAAAAAGGGGAAATGTCCAGAGTCATGCGCCTCTTATAGGCCCATATCCCTTCTAAATGTGGACCGGAAGATCTTGGCAAAAGTTTTGGCTATACGCCTTGAAGGTCTCCTACCTAAAATTATAAAAGAGGATCAAACTGGTTTCATAAAGGGGAGAAACTCTTATAACAATGTTAGGCGTCTTCTCAATATCATTCAGGTCTTCCAGCGTAGACAAGTTGATGGTTTAGTGCTTTCTCTGGACGCAGAGAAGGCCTTTGACCGAGTTGAATGGTCATTTATTTTACTGCTTGGATAAATTTGGTTTAGGGGATAATTTTATTAGATGGGTCGAGGTCTTGTACGACAACCCTCAAGCAGCCATTCTTGCTAATGGACTGAGGTCTGACGGTTTCCCTGTGCATAGAGGAACAAGGCAGGGCTGCCCATTGTCCCCCCTTTTGTTTGCCATGGTTATTGAACCATTGGCGGAGGCCATAAGGACGATGCCCTCCATCCAGGGCTTACAAATAGGCAATGTACATCATAAGATAAGCCTCTATGCCGACGATGTCTTAATTTATATTTCAAGTCCAGAAACATCAATACCTGTGTTACTTGATGTTGTTGGTTTGTTTAGCAAGTTTTCTGGATATAAAATTAATTTGACAAAATCAGAGGCCATGCCGCTAGGAAGTCTAAGATCAATACCTACAACAATGCCTTTTTTCCCCTTTAAGTGGTCCCCAGGGGGCTTTATCTATTTAGGTATATTCATAACCCCTACATTTGAGCAAATGTATAAGGCTAACTTCGTTCCATTATTTGAGAAGGTGAGGCTGGATTTGGAGCGTTGGAACTCTTTGCCAGTCTCCTGGCTAGGTCGTATAGCTCTTATTAAGATGAACATATTGCCTAGACTGCTTTACCCAATCCAAATGATCCCAGTTTTATTTTCAAATGGAGTCTTGAAAAAACTAAATGGCTGGCTTAGTGCATTTATATGGAGCAAACGTAGACCAAAGCTAAAGATGACTACTGCCAAGCTCTGAAGGTGGATTAGATTTACCAAATTTCAGAAAGTACCAGCTTTGTGCTCATTTGCGATGTATATATGATTGGATCGTAAATGAGACAGCCTCTGTCTGGCTGGATGTGGAAACCTCCCTATCAAAATACCCCCTGAAGAACCTGTTGTTTGTTAAGAGCTTTAAAACTGTTAAGTCATGCTGTGACAATATTGTTACTCTCAACACAATTAAGGCTTGGCGACTAACACGTAGACTTGAGGGGAGGTCAAAATTAACATCAGTTTTCACCCCTATTTTAAACAACCCCGATTTCCAACCAGGACTTCTTGATGCTGGCTTCAGACAGTGGCAGGATTGTGGCATTTGTGTGTTGAGAGACCTGATTTCTGATAATACATTAATGCCATTTAACCAAGTGGTTGAGAAATATAATATCCCCAGACAGAGCTTTTTTCGTTATTTACAGATAAGGCATTATATATTGCTCAGTACAACCCTACTTGATAACCCTAGTGCATCCCATCTTGAGAAAGCACTGTTTGCAACACCTTGTAGATTGTCTGTCAGTCTACTATATGGAGCTATGCGTACTCTGTCAACTGTGGCTTTGCAAGAGCTTAAAGAAAAGTGGGAGAGCGAACTTTCTGTTACAATCAATGACGATGAGTGGGACGATATTTGGGTCTATGCTAAATCAATTTCAGTATGTAATCGAGCCAAATCTATACAGTTAAAAATTTGACATAGAATGCATATATCCCCCAACCGCAGACATCATTTTAATCCGACTTTGTCGCCAATGTGTCTTAAATGTAAAACGGAGATTGGTACTCTAACCCATTGCCTTTGGTCATGCCATAAACTGCAAAGATACTGGTCTAATGTCTTGACAGAAATTGAAAAGATACTTGGGCAAAACTTACAGATGGATCCAATGTCTCTTATTCTGGGTCTACCTGCTAGATATGTAGTGTTAAAAAACCAGAGGCTCTTCTGTATTCTTACATATGCAGCTAGGAAGAATATATTATTGCAGTGGATAAGCGATAGACAGCCAACTGTTAAGGGCTGGCATAATGTTTTGTTTGATTTAGTACCTCTGGAATACCTGACATGTGTGATACATTCCAAATCTAAACAATTTTATAAAGTTTGGGAACCTTATCTGAATTATTTGGACCCCAACGTCTCTGACATTATGTTACAAGGATTTTCTGAAAGATCGTAAGAGAGAGTACTTTGCTGTGTATCTGTTTTCTTTCTTTATTCAGTCATTTTGATTGTATTGTATGTGTGTAGCTGAGCCAATGTTGTTGTATCTTTGTGTTGTGCTTTTGATGTGTGTGATAGTTTGAAGTATGGTTGTGTGTTAAAAAAATGAAAACCAATAAACATATTTGAAAAAAAAAAAAAAACAATTCCGTTTTATTTATTCTGTATTTAATTTATTATTATTAAGCGATTTCCTTTTTGCTCAGGAAGTGTTCTACCTGTCAAAAAAACTTGACAGGTGGGCCTATTGGTTCAAGGTGAAATAACTGCATGTTATTGGTGTAAAACGGTCTAAGTCCCGCCTCCTCATTCGCGTTAGAGAGATGCAGTCGAGTGTGAAGACCGACGGAGCCTGATGAGAAGCGGAGAAGTTGGAATTACGGAGCAATATTACTGCTACTGGTACTTGATATAATACTGAACAAAGAAGTTAGAGTATGTTTGAGCCCATACGAAGTTTGTCAACTACTGAGGGGACCTGGAGAGCAGCTTAGAGCACCGTTTATGCTTTCTTTTCCCGGTGAGTTACACATGCTAAATTAGCGCCACACGTGGCACAGTAGCGAAATGCTATATGACTTAGCATAGCCTCGTGGTGTTTTTGCCATTGAGTGTACTGTAATATGTTTTATATTTCTTTAGTTATAGAGACAAAAGGGGACAATTGTGTGTGTGTACTACGAGTATGTTATGTTAGTTACATTCAGTACAGAGCTAAGGATTATGTAGCTGAATTTGAGCTTTGAGATTAGCTTTCTGTTCATCATTGTGCTGCTTGCATTCACAAAAGCAAGGTGTCAGTGTTGTGACAAGAAAATATTCACATTGCTTTACTTACGATATTCACATATTGTGAGTATTTGATGTTAAGCTGTAGGTTGTTTGCATAATAATCTACCATTGTATGGTTTCACTGCCATTAAAATTGTAATTTAATAGTATTGTTTATACTTTAATATTAAGAGTTAATGTTATGATACAACAGTAATCCTTTATTCATTGGTTAAGTACTGAATTGTATTATATGTTAACATTGATCAAATTCAACTGTACAGTTAAGAGAATAAGAATATTTGCATATGTTGCTATATAAGCCGTGTTATGTTACACAGGCTGGGTTTTCTGGATACCCTTGAACTTTGAGTTGGATTGGATTCTCTCCCTGACGAGGGAGATGGCGAGCCACCCGTGTTGAGCACCTGGATTGAGGAGCGCTTCCAACGTTCATCTACCTTGCTATCAGTGTGGTAGGACTGTGGGGAAGGACCTCAAAGGACAGTTGAATCTAGCAGAACATCCTATTTTTTGAGGATTACTTTTATTTTCTGGGTGCACCCATTTCAAAGGACATTTCTAATTTTACTAAACTGAATGCCGGCAATGTTGTAAATTAATTGTGTGTTAATACAATTGTTTTCATTTAAACTTAACTCTGTGTCTGGTTGCTCATTGTGGTGTCTGATTTCTGGTAATTACTCCTCTCTACGAATCTGGGTTATACTGGTCCAGTGTGCACCTACCCTCCATGTGGGTTACACATGCTTCCAGATTGCTCCACAGCCAAACCCCACTGTGTTCTGTGGTTTGGGGTTTTGTGTAAAGGTCAGAGCAGTCTTGCACAACAAAATAATGAACCTGTGTCAGTGGGTAACTAAAGGTAGAAAATTCCTGTCTCAAAAAAAAGACAGCATCAGCACTTTAAACACTTAATATTAATAAAAAAGTGCAGATGGTTGAACACTGTGTTTGACTTTGACAAGGGACACTGAGGGTTTGGGCCCTGTTTCACCCAACAGTTAATGTTAGTTTGCTTACCTGTGTTCACACTTGACAAACCTATTTTGTAATTTTCCTGTGAAGAGCTGATGCGTATAAAGAGGCATCCTCTTGTTCCCTACAATGATTTTTCAACCTAGTGTTTCCTGATGGAACCCAGGAAAGGTACGTGCATTACGAGTCCCAACTTTTTTCCTTGCGGATATAGCAGCCTGCAAATGCGCATGCCCTGCGCATGCATAACTGCAGACTTGGGGGTTTTTTTTTCTTCATTTTTTTGTTTTTTTTAACACAACTTAGCGTGCTGTCTAAAAAAACGGTCGATGATTGTTTTGATAGAAGAGGGTGACCGATACCTCCCTCAGCTCTTTCTGTATACAACCTCCCGACCCTTGGCTCTGTCCGAGCAAACACAGTCTGCACGCAATGCACAATGATTAACCCACAGATCGTCTATTGAGGGAGGGCCCACTCTGTAAACGCATGATAAAAAATACCGAGTGTTTCCGTTTACAAATCTTGTTTTTTTGTTTGGTTCTTGTTGTTGTCTATACTAAACGAAAACACTTTCCAAGCAGAAAAGTACCCATTTGAAATCTCTCAACCTGGAAATTTGGACATTTGTTTCTGGGAAAATGGAAAACATTTATTTGAAGCATTAAAATACAGTTAAAGGCCTAGCCAATGTTGAATACATTTACTACTTGTACCACCAAGCTCACTAATGAGCCTAATAATGATACATAAAACAGATGTATTAAATTAAACGAAACCGGTTTCTTATTGTTAATCCACAGCAATTGTTGAAATTATAAATTCTACATACCAGGGCGCATTCCTTGTGGTTACCGGAAAATGGGTCTGAGTGAGACCTCTTTGCTGGTAGCATTCTGGGTGGATTACCCCGTAGATGACAGGCTGGTTGACGGCCCCGTTGGTTTGCAGAGAGAAGGTTTAAGTGCGCGCGCGCGTGTGTCTGCGTGTTTGTGTTTGTAGGGGGCAGAAGAGGTTAATTTGTTTCATGCATGACTTGTTTTGCGTGACAAGCTTATCCATATCTTATTTCCCTATAGAAAAAAGGGATTGGCTTCCAGAACAAATGCCACAGAGAAACTACTCAGTCATAGACAGAGGCTAAGTGGGCAAGTAATGACCAGTAGATTGACCATATGATGAGAAGTGAAACCATTTGCATACAGTGGTAATATTTACAAGGAAAAAATACGAGGTTATATGTGTTGTGCCTTCTGCTGCTGATGAAGAGAATCTATACATAAACATGCCCTAACCCCAAAAAGATCAGCTTACAAATGTGTGTGTTTTTTTCCAATATGAACGACACCCTTCTAATTACACACAGCCGTCATTCAATGTTAAAACATATTGATTAATGGAGATTTAAATACTTTCCTGGGACATATTGTCTTTTTTTTTACTACCATGGCGCCAGCATGATGCGGCCATGGCCAGACAGTTAATTAGGATCATGACCTCGATTCACTTATTTACTCTCTTGCAGCGGGAGGTGGATGGTGTGTGATGCCTACAGTCAGGATAAACACACCATCAAAGGCCATGTTTTTTAATATCGGAAGGAACGATTCTTGTCTTCTTCCCTAAGTCCAAAATGCATGTTTTAAAGATAACTTGTAACTTCTATTTCGGTTTTGTGCTTCTTTAAACATTGTATACAGGCATTTAATGTTTTTTTTATATAACAGTTTTATCTTACATTTATTGATAATTGTCAAACTCAAACCATCCCACATTAAAATAAACTGTAGGTGACCAGTCAGTTGATGGTAAATGACTATATTCTTGATCATTGTATAGTCGCTTTGCTGTGGATTATGCAGATGAAATCAACACTATTTGTGTTCGGGAATGAAAGAATCTTGCAAGTAATGCTGATGTGCTCCATGTTCTGGTTATTGTAAGTAACAACTTTATTTTATGGTAAGTAACAACTTTCTTCAGTGCTGACTTCTTCTTAAAAAATAAAACTAATTCGTCTTAATAATGCTTCGTGATGTATGATTTCCGATTAGGAAAATCCCATTGTAAAACCAAGCGGTGATGTTCGGACTATAATTAATCTGTGATCCATTCTGCTGCTGAAGAATAAGCCAAATATTCTCACACGCACAGTTCGCTGCTTTTCCTGCTGCGCGGGTCATGACTCTCCTCAGACACGCAACTTAACGGGGCTTCCCATTATGACCTCGCCTTCCTTTTTCCGTGCCTATCACGCTCGGTTATGACACCTTCGTGCTCCGCGCGAGGGAGAGGTGACAGAAAGATGGATGACCGAGATATTTCCGCACGCAACTATTGTTATTGCCGCGGAGCGCAAATACCGACTTGCATGAGGACGGAGGGCGAGGGGCGGGGAGAGAGAGAGGGGGGGGGGGGGGGGGCATTTAGCTCAGTTACTAATCTGGTATTCAGGCCTGGTCAGGAAGGGAAGGTGATCCAGTGAGCCCCCCCCCCCACCCCCCCTCCATCACACACACACACGCGCGCGCAACAGCTCTTTCTCTCCTCTCCAGCGAAACAAACACACACACCAGCCATTTCTCTCCCCTCCACACACACACACACACACACACACAAACACACACACGTGAAAAGGCACATCAGCAGCGGGCTGATCAGCAGGTTTCTTTTGTAACTTACGTGGTGAGCCTCAGTTTTGAACCTGAGCTGGTATACCAGCCATCTGGCTATTGGCCTTTTTTGTGGATAAACCATTTTCTTATTGTGTCTCATTATTTCTGAGCATGAAAGGAGCGTGAAAAGAGATGCATTTGAAAAGAAACCTACATAATAAATCTCCACACATTACAGCATTATTTGATCAGTGAACATCATGAGGGGTGGGGGCGGGGGGCTTAAAGGTCTGAAACTGTGCAGAAATTTTTAGGGAGCCCTAACTCATAATAATTCATAATGCAACTATACAACAATTAGACCATGTCCCAGTTTTGAACATAGACATTGTAAATTTGTCCCAGTTTATTTCTGTGTGTGTGAATGACCTCAGCTGACAGGAAATAAAAACGGAGAATGATACTCCAGATATTCCACTGGACAATATGAGAAAAATAAAGAGTTCTTTTTTACGTTAAAGCATGAACTTGAAAATGAGCACAACTTCTACATTAGCTTGATACTAAATATAGCTTTAATAAAGCTTCATTTTGTGTTCCTGTTGGCGGTGAAAATGAGCTGACTTGTCTGTGACTGAACTTGACAACAGTCCATTCCAATGGTGGACAGCATAAATATCACTTGTACTTGAGTATTTACATGTGATGCTAGTTTGTACTACATTTTGAACATCTATAGTTATGTGCAGATTAATATGCAATACACGTTTATGAAAGGTTATGCAATGTTTTTATATTAAAGTACACAATGGTATGAGAGGTTGTTAAAATTAGCAACAAAACAGCCAAACGTATACAGGGCCCAAGAGCTCGACCCATAATCAAGACCAAAAGTTATTGCAGCCTCTGCTTCTTTTTTCAATTTTGACAAATCTTTTTTGACCTGTGCTCTCGAGAGCAATGGTGGGCAGTAATGGGATTACAAATTGAAAACAGTTTGTTAACTCTGCGTTAAAGGGGACATTGTGTATTCTTAGCTGGCTTTCTTATGTGCAAGAGTCACCTTGTTCTGTTCACAGTTTGAGGGTGCACAGGATTGTTTCTGTTTCGGAATGCATTAAACACAAAAGATGCCCCCAATTTTATGGAAATATGATCCTGATTTGCAGAGCACCCCTTTTAATTAAGTCATCGAAGTTGCAGGTTACAAACAGTAATGACTGATAAAGCCTCAGTGTTTTGCCAATATTTGATATTTAATCAAATAAAAAGAAGACAAAAAGTAAAATATGAAAGACAATTATCACACATGTATGTGTAACTTTGTGAAAGAGGCCTGTTGTTGTTAGTGTTGTTTAATAAGAAGCCCACCACCTCAATGAGTGCTTTCTGTCTCATTAAAGCCAAATAAACAGTAGGTGTATAGGCATTAATAAAAGAAGGAGCACTGGTAAAAATGCTAGAAAATGCAATATTTGCATAATCTTTACTTGTATCACTAAGTGTCTTGAAGGGGTCCCGTGCTGGTTAGAGAGCGCAACACAAGGAAACAACCAGCGGCGGAATGCAAAGACACTCACAAGATGTACGGAGGCACACACCTGCTGTGGAGGTGTGTGCGTGACAGCCTCTGCGTGAGTAGGAACTAACAACCTTCACATGTCATTACACCTGCTTTTATGTCCAAGAATTTAGGAGGTATATGGCTGAGGGCAAAACTTGTTTTTAGTTTTTTTCTGTCCTCCCCATGGACAGAGAGGGAACTAACACCGCACACCTCCGGCTCTGCATTCCAGCTCGTCCCGTGCATCCTGACACGACCCGCCGCTGCTTTGGCGTGTTGACCACACGGCACAGTGCATGCGCAGCTCCTCACGTCCCGTAGCCCGAAAATGTCTTTAATCTCCTTAAGAAGCTAGGAGATACCACAGAATTCCCCCCCTCCACCCCACCCCCGACTCACTTGGGCTGCAGAAATCGAAATCCATAGTGCCTTATAATGTGAATTAGAACGGGGGAAAGTGCAAGTCTTAGTTGTTTTAGCACCGGTGTGTGACATTTACAGTCGCCCAATCTCCAGCTATGAATGCCGCTCACTTGCTGGGATCTGACACACACTCCTGCAGCCCGAGTGCCCGCTGAGTATGCAGCAGCCGTCAGCTGCAGGCGGTCCACCGTGGAGGTGCACGTTCATCTTGAATTAGGTTCACTTTCATAAAATGCTGGGTTTTCTCTCTAATTGCATTGTTCTCAAAATGTTCATATTAAGTTCCCTTATTTATATATTAATGTATATATTTACTTATTTGTTTGTTTATTTTTGGATGTATTGTTAATCTTTTTTTTTTTTTTTTACAAAGGCAGTGTATAACTGCTTCTGTAAAAGCTGCGAGAATTAAATCACTGCTCAGAATAAACGTTTCTTTTTATTTGTATTTTCACACTGCGCCCTGAAGTTATACATTCAGCAATGCATGGCTCCTCTGTGGGACCCGTTGCGTGTGAGAAAGGGTGACTTATAGTTCACCATCTTGTTTTCTAAGTTCCATTTCTCATAACTTGTTTTGCCGTTTGGTCCTCGCCATGTGCGGCTGCTCAGTCCGCCCCACGCACCGCGTTGCATGACTGCAGCGAATGAAGCCTGAGTGGCAGATTGCATGACTCCAAAGCCCCACGATCCTCGCATTTACAGAAGCTATAGCGCGCAAATATGTGCACCTTTCGTGCCCAATCAGGGTGGAGAGAGAGAGAGAGAGAGAGAGAGAGAGAGAGAGAGAGAGAGAGAGAGAGAGAGAGAGAGAGAGAGAGAGAGAGAGAGAGAGAGAGAGAGAGAGAGAGAGAGAGAGAGAGAGAGAGAGAGAGAGAGAGAGAGAGAGAGAGAGAGAGAGAGAGAGAGAGAGAGAGAGAGAGAGAGAGAGAGAGTCTCGCCCTGCGCTCTTTGTTCTACGAGTTTAAGACCCTTGTGTCTTTTCCAGAGGCTGCCGCCTTCGCGTGACTTGGCCAAGCAGATTTAGGATTGTCCAGAAGACCGGGACCCTCCCCTCTGGACGGCAGCTCCGCTTCTCACGCAACCTGCAGCACCAGAGGCGCAGTCCCGCGGCGCACTGTGGAGAGTCCCCGGAGAGTTAACACACACCATACACACGCGCGCGCGCTCGTACACACACACACATACACACACCCGGGAGTATCAGGACGGTGCTGAGCCGCGCGGGTTAAGCATGATAAATACGCAAACCAAACTTTTACCTGCCGGACCTTTCCCTTAATCCAAATTCTTCCCCGGATCATAGCACTACTTTTAGGGGAGCAGTGTTCTGCGTGGTGGACGATGGTTTTACATGAAATGTGTGTGGGCTATTTCAATAAAACAAACAAGTCGAGTTAAAATACACGGCGGTCTTGTCCGCGCCTAATAATAACCCATAATGTTCCAACAGTGGAATTGTTTTTAACCTACATAGCATGCTGTTGTTATCATTAATAAATTAAGAAATAATTTCTCCTCTGAAGGTGAGGACATGTTGGACACGCTTATGATAACCAGAATATAGGGGTCTGTCTTGAATGCACAGAGGTTTTTTAAATTGTATATGATTTAAGGGGACAACATGATCTTTATTCCAATGCCATTTTGAATAATTAGAACGTGCAAACAATAATTAAATTCCCCCAAATTATAACATGTCTTTTTTTCATCATCCTAGATTATTTAACATATCAAATATATGTTTGGGGAGTTTTGCTAAAAAAAAGGAGCCTTCTCATTAAATAAAAAACCAAAACATCTCAGTCTTTGTGTAGCAGTCACTGATGATGGTCTCGATTCCCTATTCAATATATTAGAGTGTGAGTGATTTTGTCCTTCATCCATCCATTGATTCCTCCATGTGTTGGTGGTGATAAAGTAGATTTACTATAAAATCCTGTAAATGAATGAGTTTGTATAAGATCTATATGAGCACAGAGACAAAGCAGATCAATAGCTGTTGAGGCCACCCTAAATCTGTCCTTTAAATCTGTCCTTTCTTCATCGCCGACTGTCACCGGTCACAGGTGTTCCTTTCACACCTGTTGCGCAATGAGCGCGGGCAGAGTGACTGCTGCAGAGCCGAACATATTGAACGTTGAAACAAATTAGTAAGGGTTATAAATATCGTTTCTCAGCTCATCTATCGAAAGAATAGAATAAATACCCAAAAGGTCTCTCTGGGTCTATAGGTTGCAAAGGAGACAGAGGAATGGTATTGAACTCATCTACCCTTGCGCTCCAGCTGCCTCCCCCACCCCTCACCCCCACCCCCTCCCATCCTCCTCCTCCTCAAAGGGGAGGTGAGGGTTTGATCACTGCGCTCTCACGCAACTGGTCAATCTTTAACTCCGGCGGAGAACTAATAGGTACAAGCACGACATGGCATTTGGCTGTTGTATGAGGACTTAGAGCCGCCTGGGTGGCAGCTGCTTGTGCAAGTTGTCACAAAACTCATATTCTCACGCACCAACACCTTGATTGTGTCACGGCGGGGCAAACAGACTGACTTTAGGAGTCACAAAAGTCATCTCACTGTTCCATTATTTCCAGAGAGTAGAAAACATGGTCAGAGATAAAGGCATATATATATATATATATATTCATATATGTGCCTTTAATGTATCTGTGATAGACCAATATGTTTCTTGCATGAGACAAATTAAAAAGAACACAACGTTGACAACAAGCTCCCCTGATTCAAGTCAAGTTGGACATCCCATG
Source organism: Cottus gobio (assembly GCA_023566465.1). Taxonomy (NCBI): domain Eukaryota; kingdom Metazoa; phylum Chordata; class Actinopteri; order Perciformes; family Cottidae; genus Cottus; species Cottus gobio. The sequence continues at coordinate 27,383,738 of CM042224.1, forward strand.
CACGCGTCACCTCATCGAAGCGGCATATCGATCTGCCATTGTCATAACTCTTTTGAGTGAGATATTGATAGCCGAGTGGATTCGATTTTTTTATTATTATGATTACAAGTTAGATGAATATGTTTTCTGCATCGGCGGGCTGGTACAGATGAGATCAACGCGCAGGTATTTTAGTTTTTTTAAATCAAATTATAACGTATATTATATAACGTCCATATAAAAAAACATTATAATAATTGATTGAATCGTTTAAAAAACGTTAATAACAACAGCTTACTTTCAACAACTGTAAAATATGCAATTTCTAAATTGACATACTGTCTCGCACGCACACACACACACACACATACCCACACACACACCTTTTCTCTGTACTAAACTTCATTCATGACAAACAAAGAGAGCGAGGGAGGGAGGGTGGGGGTTTACGTCATGAAGAGCAGCCAATGAAGCTGTGGAGCGCACTATAAGAGCAAGAGCCCATTCTCTGTTTTGGAGACATTAAGAGAGTAAACTCGGGCATTACCTCTACTGAATGATATACAAATATTCTATTTTTTTTCTTACTATCTCTCACAGCATCGCCGCTCCGTTTACGCTCCGCCAAGGTAAGACTTTTACATGCACACGAGGACACGCTGGTTTCCAACTGAGCAGATGTCAGTGATAAGAGCAACATGTTGAGTGCGTATTGTTTTTTTGCCAGCTTTGCTGTTAATAAGTGTGCGTGTGTCTTTGCAGTTGCACCTTTTTTAAAGTGCACTCTTTCTTTTGAATTACTGTTGTGTTATTGGGCTCACTGCTGTGAGTCATATATGGCGGTAGTAAACCTGCCCACTATGTTGCATATTAAAACATGTTTTGTGCAGAAAGCGAACGTATTAATAACAAACACATGCTACTTCAGTGACTTCAGTTACTTCACACTTTATGGCCCATGCAGTCTACATGTTGCACAACACTTCTCCTCCCTGCCCTCACTACTCTATTCCTCCTATTTAATTCCCAGGTTGTACAGAAGCCAGTTTAAAAAAAAAAGAAGAAGTCGTCATTATGGTGCTTATGGTACTGCCGTTCATCGGTGCGGTCTCTGTCTCCGAGAGTCTGGTTGCCATGGCAACGGTGTGTGTGGTCTACCTGACCTTCAAGTTTTTCCACACCGAGATACCCGAGGGGCTCCGTCGGCTGCCCGGGCCGAAGCCCCTGCCCATCATCGGGAACGTGCTGGAGATGGGCAGCAGGCCCTATATGAGCCTCACCGCCATGAGCAAGCGCTACGGCCACGTTTTCCAGATCCAGATCGGCATGCGCCCCGTGGTCGTGCTGAGCGGCAGCGACACGCTGCGCCAGGCCCTCGTCAAGCAAGGGGACGACTTCGCCGGCCGACCCGACCTGTACAGCTTCAGGCTCATCAACGACGGCAAGAGCCTGGCCTTCAGCACGGACCAGGCCGGCGTGTGGCGCGCGCGCAGGAAGCTGGCCTACAGCGCGCTGCGCTCCTTCTCCACCCTGGAGGGCACGACCCCGGAGTACTCGTGCATGCTGGAGGAGCACGTCTGCAAGGAGGGCGACTACCTGATCGAGCAGCTCAACGCCGTCATGACGGCCGACGGCAGCTTCGACCCCTTCCGCCACATCGTGGTGTCCGTCGCCAACGTGATCTGCGGCATGTGCTTCGGCCGCCGCTACAACCACGACGACCAGGAGCTGCTGAGCCTGGTGAACCTCAGCGACGAGTTCAGCCAGGTGGTGGGCAGCGGCAACCCCGCGGACTTCATCCCGGCTCTACGGTTCCTGCCCAGCAAGATGATGACAAAGTTCAAGACCATCAACGCGCGCTTCAACACGTTCGTGCAGAAGATCGTCAGCGAGCACTATGCCACTCACGACAAGGTATGGGTCTCTTCCACGATTTTCTTTTTTTCTTTTACCCCCCCCCCCCCCCCCCCCCCCCCTCCCAAATCGCTGAATGTGCAATCCTTTTGTTTCAGGACCACATTCGTGACATCACCGACTCCCTGATCGATCATTGTGAGGACCGGAGGCTGGATGAGAACTCCAACGTCCAAATGTCAGACGAGAAAATTGTGGGAATTGTCAATGACCTGTTTGGAGCTGGTAGGTCAAATTCCTTTCCACGTTGACTGATCTGATCATGAAGTGACCATGTATAATAAAATAATAATATAAATAGATCAATAAATGAATACATGAGTATGAATGAATACATGTAAGTGTCCTTACAAATGTCTTGTTTCTCTTCCAGGTTTTGACACCATCTCCACTACCCTGTCTTGGGCAGTGATGTACTTGGTGGCTTACCCAGAGATACAGGAGAGGCTTTATCAAGAGCTGAGTAAGTTCAACCATTTCCTTTTACACAAAACTTTTCCTCGGATATTCCATTCATATCACAAAAGTGGTATCAAAACCAGTAATGCAGGAACGCTCATTGTGATCCCTTTTCCTTTTTCCAGAGGACAAAGTGGGTCTAGATCGCACTCCCCTTCTCTCCGACAAATCCAACTTGCCCTTTCTGGACGCCTTCATCCTGGAGCTCCTTCGGCATTCTTCGTTCCTGCCCTTCACCATCCCTCACTGGTGAGGTTCATTCCCATATTTTAAGATGCATGAGAGTGCCAACCGTGCTGGTATAAATTGGTGCCCATATGATGTGCTGAACTCTCGCGGGACCAGGATGGCACGTAAACCCATACGCAAACCTCTAAATACACAGAGGACTAACACTTTGTCCTTTCTTTTTTACAGCACCACAAAAGACACGTCTCTGAATGGCTTCTTTATTCCCAAAGACACCTGCGTCTTCATCAATCAGTGGCAGGTCAACCAAGATCCGTAAGTTTGTTAATTTTAACAGTTGAAGACGACTGACACGGCTGCCCAAGTATAAACTGGTTTCACTGTTGTGCAGCGCATCTTATTATCTTCATCCTCTGCACTTTTTAGCGAGTTGTGGAAAGACCCGTCCACCTTCAACCCCGACCGCTTCCTGAGCGCCGACGGCGCAGAGGTCAACAAGCTGAAGGGGGAGCGGGTGATGGCCTTTGGCATGGGGAAGCGGCGCTGCATCGGTGAGGTCATCGCGCGGAACGAGGTCTACCTCTTTCTGGCAATCATCGTCCAAAAGCTGCACTTCCGCGCGATACCTGGAGAGCCACTGGACATGACCCCAGAATACGGCCTCACAATGAAGCACAAGCGCTGCCACCTGCGAGCGACTATGCGAGCGAGGAGTGAGCAGTAAAGGCATCTACAGTGTGTGTGACTCAATAGGTGGTGTTACATTGGCTCTTGACACTGTATGGGGGTCACTGTTATGATATTGGTCAGTGAAAGAAGCATCTTTCTCAGAATGTAAGGGACTGGATGCTGAATTTGATCTACAGAGCTGAGGGCATTGAAGCAGATGAGTGAAATGTGCTTAATGCAGATTGTCAGAGATGTCTGTGTTTGTGTGAACATATCTTTGTCAAGTTTTTTGGGGTTCTCTACAAGATATTCCTGCACATGGTTGGCGCTTCTCAGTGAAGTATAAGGAGAGTCCCGCTTCTACTGTGTGTTTAAATTTAACTGCTCGTTAAGAAGTTGTAAAACACTCAGAGATGAAGTTGTCTTGTTCAACTTTGGGACATATGGTATTTCTACCGGATGGGCATTACTGTTGCAGTTGTTTTCCTGTGTGACACGGGACTCTGAACTGAGCAGATATCACATGATCATGAAACAATTTACACCATTTTTTTCAATCCATTATTATGTGGATATAAAACACTGAAGCTATATTTGCATCCCAAAATGTGATTTTGTTTGTATATCAAGTTATTTTGTATTTTATAAAGTAATTTCTTTATGTGCCTGTGTGTTTATTTTGAGGTGAAATAGTTTTGCTGTGCATCTATTTGAAATATCAGGACACCAAAAGAATTCCAGTAATTTCTTTGGGAACATACTAGTAGGTGATACAATTTTGTAATGTTTTGATGATTGTATAGCATGTAAGGACATATGATCCTTTAATCAGCCACACAAATAAACTATGTTGTTATGATCAACGTATTCCTATTGTTTGCTTGATTTAAAAAAAAGAAAATCTAATAATTATCCCAGACAGTAATAGTCATCACATAAGGATGGATATAACCACTGGTGTGTAAAACTGAAACCCTGTCAGACTACATCAGCGCTCCCGAGTGAGCAGATTGAAACTTTAGAGAGAACACAAAACTTCACAACAAACCCACGTGGGAGATAAAGGAAGTGACGTCACGCATCGAACCGAAAACTGCACAAACAACAGCTGGAGCGTTGGCTTTCCTTTACACCTCGCTACAGATTTATTGACAAGGTATATTTCGTTTCGTTACCGACTGACTGGACGTGGGTTGAGTATTCAAGAGAAGTAAAACACTCGTGGAAAGTTTACAGCAGTTGGCTTGGATAAAAAGCCGACAGGAGCCGAGAGAGGGGAAGCTAATGTTAGCCGTCCAGCTAGTTAGCACTGCTTACCAATTGTACAGTATAGGTAGCGTTAGTGTCGACATTTTCCGCACATTTATCTGAACACTGTCCACGAATGGATGTTATTTTAGGTTACTTCCCCTGTCCACGTCTTTAATAGTCAAATTGAACGTTAACGTCAGCTAGCATTCGCACAAAGCTCGCTAACGGCGCGTAGTGAAACGTAAATGAACACCCTTTAAAACGCCGAGCACCCCGCAACACTACGCTGCCTATCAGTTATGTCCGGTAAAGACCAATTTAACTGTCGTTTAATGGCCATTTGGTCTTCTCTTCGCCGGTGGAAGTAACGTTACCTCACAAATACGCCGACGTAACCCTGCAGGTGCTGCTAAGTCAGTGGGCCGAGCTTACGAGCAAACCATGACGTTGTCGTTTACAGCCAGGTGGCCAAGCCTCAAATGAATGCCATATAGATATGATTTAGGAAATACTCTGGTGCATTAAGTCCAAATCCACACAGAACACCATGTCTAAAATGCATAAATCAGGCTGTAAAATGTGTTTTAAAACTGCCAAATATAAGTCTCAGTCCTCTGTGTTCGCTATAACGTTTAATATCCTCATTGTCCTTAATTGCAAAGACGGCCCTGGCTGAACTAGACATGGAGTTACTGTTACGGTTGCTATAGGTTGATTTCTCTCGTTTATGTCTTTGAACCATAGGATCACGACGAGCAGAATGGCCACAGACTGGTTGGGCAGTGTTGTGTCTATAAACTGCGGGCTGGCGTTGGGAGTTTATCAGGGAGAGGTGTTGTCAGTCGATCACGCCAGCCAGACCATCTCACTGAGACAGCCCTATCACAACGGGGTCAGATGCTCTCTTCCCGAGGTCACTTTCAGGTAAGAAAGAAGAAGGATCTTTTTTTGTCTTGATTCATGCGTCAATGGAACAACAGAACACACACAGATTCAATCAGTCCAACGTTGAAGGCTTTACAAGTAAAGAAATGTTCGTATTTTATCCAACCACCAACAAGCCTTTAATGTTTGCGTTCAGCCATTAAGTAAGTAAGTAAGTAAGTAAAATGTATTTATAAAGCGCTTTTCACAGATAAAATCACAAAGTGCTGTACAACAGAATAGGTAATCAGATGTATACATATTACTGCCACCAAAGAGATTATATTTTAGTGTCAAATGTTGTTAAAAGGTCTAAATGACACTTGGGGGAAAAAGGGATGACGAACAAGTTATCCTTTTTAATGCACATTAAATATAGTAAACAACTTACTATCATTACAAGACAGTGCTTTTTTTTGGACCAATTATTTTGTTCTTTTCTATTTTTACTTAAAATTATTCTTGTATGAAAACAAATCTCTAACATCTATTTCACTATTTGTACTTTTTGATTAAGGTATATAGCTCTATATGCTGATTTAGATACCACTTTTATTTTTTACCAAATTTTCTGGATTGTTGCCTTGTTGGAGGTATTTCAATGAAACGCTTATTTTTTTTCAATGTGAGTGACCTTTTCCACCCAATGAGCTGCACGGGCATGTCTGATTGTTGTATGCTGACTGAAGATGTAATTGCAGTTTGAGCTCTGAGTGAGCTCAGTCATTTGTGTTTTGTCTTTAGTGCCATTGATATCAAGGAGTTGAAGTTCCTAGATATCCAGAATACAGTTAACAAGCCCAGCAGCGGTCAGGGAGCTGCAACAGAATCCAGCTCCATACCCTCAGCACGCCATGGCCAGAGTAACAGAGTCGCTCTCCCTCATGTGACAAGCAGCAGCTCCCACTCCAGCACTGCACCAATCACCATCCTCCGTAGAGGTAGGCAGATGGGTGAGCCTGGGTTCCATCACCCTCCATTGTTAACTGTTTTTGATAGAAATGTCTGACATTAGAGTTTTATAATGCTCAATAATTAGTGGCAGTTTAGAATGCTTCTTACAGAAAAACCTAATTCATTGGTAATCCCTTTAATTTCAACCAAGACAATTGAATTGTTTTACATCTTGTGTGTGATGTTTTTTGCGTTCTGATGAGTAATGGATACACAAAGTTGGCTAACAGCATCAGTGGCAGGTAACAGCATCAGTTTTTGTCCTGACACCCATGACACAACAGGTGCTAATCAAGCTACAACAAGTATACACTGTCCAAATAGAGCATGATTGTGCAGTGGAATATGAGAGCAGAAAAGCTATTTTTAGAAAGTGTTCCAAAATATTAAGACAGTTTGACACACGTTTTCCTAGGTTAGGAAAAACCCTGTTTATTTAAAGATTTTGCTTATTCACTGTGTAGCTGCATTTCCTAGTTCTTGAATAAGAGTTATATTGTTGCAAAGTTCTTAATAGGGAGTTGTGTGTTTTGTGCCAGGAATCTACCACAGCGATGACCAAACAGAACATAGATATTGTTCTTTGTGACACACAGCAGTGTCACAATTTACCCAACTCCTTTTAGAAATTCCAGAAAGTTGCAAACAAAGACGAGTCGAAAACGTAAAGTCACTCCATGTTGATATTTTTGATTGTCCAACAGACATGCGTGATGTTTTCTAGTCCCCAATGGGATGGAAGTACATTTTCCCCGATTGATCGGATGATTTTTGAGCCGAAAAGTTGTAAACAACCTCTCACGATTCATAATCCAGTGCCACTAAAATAGGGATGATTTGTAAATCTCAGAAAACAATTAAAACCAGCGGTTTGATTCTCCACACTTTTTGACTTCCCCAGTGGCTATGAATGTGGATATCAGCCCCAAGACCATTAGTTGCTTCTGCAGAAATATGTTTTTTTTAAATGGATCACAAATATATGATTTCATCACATTACTTCTCGGTTAGTTCCAAAAATGAGGCTAAATTATGATTTGTATTGGGATATTTTCCAGCCTCCGATTCTGTGCGATATTACGAGGGTGTGGGGATAGACTCCTAAAAACCTATATTGCCTGTGTTCATGGTAATAAAGGAACATGCCACTGCCAAATTAAAGCTGTTTTTGACAAAACAGCTTTAATATTAAAATGAAAATCGATGGTTGATGAAAAAATCAACCGTGTAATATACTCTCTGTTTTTATGTGTTTTTATGTTCCATCTTTAATCCTTAATGTTTCTGAGTAAATGTAATTTGCCAGGCTGAACACTGGTAACCCTGTGTTTAACGTCATGTTGCTATGAATTGACAGTGAAACAGAATTAAACCTTCACGGACTTTGCGGGAATGTGCATCAAAGTCCGTGACTGTGGAGAGTGGGATTGGGTCATAGTTTTCTCCTTTTTCTTTTTACTTTTCAACCGCAGCCATGATAACAGGAAAACCAAGCAATGTCGTGCAACACAGTGGCTCTAGCCAAAACATTCTGCCATTGTGAAGCTTATATTATTGTTGATATTAGAGCTCAGACGGTGTCGCAGAGGGGTTGATTCTACTCCGTAGTAATGGTTGTGGTTTGTCGTGTGGACAAGCTGGTTTCTTGTCCGGTGTCTTCCAGTCATTAGTGGTGATGAGGGTCAACTTGTGACCGCTGTTCCTCCTCTGGCAGATATCGAGAGTCATTTGAGAATGTAATATGAGTCATCTGTAGCTGTCTTTGTAACAATGACTCTTTCATTTCCAAGTTAAGAGGCTGTATCATGTCATACTTTTGGATATTTTGTTGCCAGATATCTTTGTTATATTCTAACTGAGAAAAAAGTTATTATAATATCTTCAATTGAACATAGTTTTTTATTATTATGTTAGCAATTAGTTTTGGTTAAGTTTATAGAAATCAACCTCTAAATAACCATTAAATATGATAAAGGGCGAGGACCGTTCTGCCGTCACACAGTGATACAGATAATGCACATGAGCATTGTCCCCGTCCCCACATTTGTACACATGTGTGCCATAAACATCAGAATGTGTTGCTCAACCTCCCTGATTAGATAAAGCCTAAAAACGGCATTTTTTTCTCGTCAGCAGGAAGTCTGTTTGGACAGCTCCGTGGCCTGTGCCAGAATCAGTTAAAGCCAGTTTACTTTCACGCTCGGATCACTAAACAATGGAGGAGTCAGAGGTCAATAGCATTGGCTACAATAGACACTGCGTAATGTTACTCAGCCGGGTTGTAAAAATGACCTCTGTGCATGGAAGACGGAAGTAGCAACAAAGTAAGGTATTTTTTTTTCTTCTTCATATTATTTGTTTTCTATGAAAATAAATATTGCACTATTGTTTGTTTAACTCATAGCTATTGACTCCGTGCGTGTCACTCGTTCCTATACAGAAGTTTGAGCATGGGACCAAACACCGTCCTACTATGACCCCCCCCCCCCCCCCCCCCCCACACACACACACACACACACACACACGCCTCCTCCTCCTCCTCCTCTAAGATTCCCATAGCGTGCTAAAGGCTTGTACCAAAGTTCCTCTTTACAATACGTGTGTGACTAAGATCAATAAACATTCCCCCTCCCTCCCTGTGTCTGCTCCTAAAGAGGAGGTTATGCAGAAGCCAGGCCTTCGTGCCTTGGTGCCCTCCCAGTCTCTCGCTCATGCTCGCTCAGCACCGGAAACCCTCCTCCTCCCCCTCCCCCTGACAGGATGCCATGTTGTCCCAGTGAGCTTGGAAGGCAAAAAGAAAAAGCGATACCAATTGTGGAAGCAATATTTACCTTTTTTTCCTCCTTTTTTTTTTTTTTTAATCTCCAGCTCTCAGGCTGGTGGCAGGGGAGCTTTTGCCCAAATTGCATAGGGCCAATGAGTGGCCTGGGCAGGGCCGGTCCTTTCACACGCAATGCCATGCTCCCAAGAAGCCCCCTGGCCACATAAAAGGGAAAGCAGGGAGGGAGCATTGCTTATCCAAGATCAAGGATTCCAGAAATGGTTCTCTGAATATCTGCTGTTTATCTTTCTGGGAGAGTAGGATGGGAATTTAGAAACTGCTTTTGTGAATGATGTGGAGTGGAATTCCAATCAGACCCAAGCAGATCTCCTTAAAAATGGCATTTTGGAAGAATACAATAAGACTTTGCCCTTGTGAAAATTGTTACCACAACCAGCATTCTACCTATAAATGGAGTGAAATTCTGTGCATTAGTGTTTATTTCTTCTTCCTATAAAACGCTGCTTCAGATTACTCGTGAACCTTTATGGTATGTTTGTTGAAAACCTTTGGTCTGTGCATCCATATTTTATACAGCTTCACACTCATGCAACTCCACACTGAGAGCTTCCCAGTATGCATACAGACCTCCACCATTAAGCTCAGAACACCTCCTGTGTGTTTTAGTGTGCTTTAGTTGTTTCAGGTGTGTTTCAGTTGCTCAGCATAGCTCTCCTCCCGCTGCCATCTCTGGCTGGCTGGTAATCGGACGCAAAGTTATCCCCAGAAGTCCCTTTGGTCTGTCATTTGCACGCATTTACCCTCCTTTAGCCTGTAGATTTGACTCACTTGGTCATTCTCATTGATCTTTGTATGCAAACCCGTATTGGCTGATTTTCTCTTTTCTTGATGGTTACTTCGAATCCACAGTGACGTCACATGACTCTAGTGACTGCTTGAGTGTTGTGTTTCCTAGCCCTGGAGCTGCTGTGAATTAGGACTGTAATTGAAATTGAATGTCAAATGTTTAGTGACCAGCTTTGAAATAGCCCCTAAGTTGAGTGCTGTGTTTTCAATGTGTATGTTTTTAACGGTACAGTGTCCCCAAAGCCCACACTTCTGTCTGAAATATTCCTGGCCTGTGGACCTGTGAACTAATTTGTGGCGGCAAGTTTGTCGAAACGGAAATCCGCAAACTTCACGTTCTGTCTCCCTGCTTGTTATTCATTAGCCTGTTTGACTTGGAGCTCTGCCCGGTTCATTCAGATTTTCTGATTCATAGCATTACAAAACACTTCCTTGTAAATAAAGACATTGTTGGCGTGTGTTAATAAGGCCGCTGGCTTTCATCCCTGTTCACAGGTGAACACTCCAACCCACCACCCTTATCCCCAAAAAACATGCTGTTTTTCCTTGCTCAGTGAATCACTTATGAATACCAGTGCACTTGTATTTAGAGGGGAGTGAAGCGCTTTAATGTGACTGTTTTTGGAAGGAAAAACAAATCAGTGCTGTCTGCATTAGTGGTCGTAAGGTATCATTATGACATTGAGTTGGTTAGTGGCTTGGTATCGATACCAGTGTACTGTGACTGAGCCGTTCAGCTTGCGTGAGAGAGTCCAAAGTACCTTAGCTGTCACAGTGACAGTAGCGTGAGACTGCCTCTCTGTCTCCCGGTTAGCGTGAGAGCTCAGCATGGTTGGGGTTGAAGGCCAGGTTTTTCCAGTTTTTCTTTTTCTTTTTTTTTTGTTCTCTGTTCATTTAGGATTTTTTTGTTGTTTTGTTTGCACATACATGTATGTAAACTTTATTGAATACCGCTGGGTCGGCCATTGTATGTTTTGTGTGCCTGCTGTGTTTTGTTCTCTGAGGGTTAAAGTAACCAACTGAGAAAGGATAAGAAAAGTTACCAGACCGGGCTGCGTAAAAACAAAAGGAGCTGCGAGCAATCGAGCCAGAGTTTGAAAGTGCTGAGCGTGTGTGTGTGTGTGTGTGTGTGTGTGTGTGTGTGTGTGTGTGTGTGTGTGTGTGTGTGTGTGTGTGTGTGTGTGTGTGTGTGTGTGTGTGTGTGTGTGTGTGTGTGTGTGTGTGTGTGTGTGTGTGTGTGTGTGTGTGTGTGTGTGTGTGTGTGTGTGTGTGTGTGTGTGTGTGTGTGTGTGTGTGTGTGTGTGTGTGTGTGTGTGTGTGTGTGTGTGTGTGTGTGTGTGTGTGTGTGTGTGTGTGTGATGAGCAGAGCTGAGACATGGGAGGACTTCTGGGTTACCTGTGTATTTTGGGTTTGAGATTAAATCCAAACTGGGCCCTTGTTAGCCCGGAGCAATGCCTCCTCCTCTCTGTCTGCCCTCGGTTTATCAGCTGTAGTGTTCTTTAAATGTCTCTTTTTCTCTAAGGTGTAAATGTTTTCTGACATATTGAAAATGTCACTTTTCTTTTGTATTATACAAGCATTTTATAAATGGTTTATAACATACATGTAGCTTTACTAACTAATAACTTCTCCTATAAAGAAACATTTTATATAATGTCATTAATTAAGTTTATACAAAATGTGCAATACTGTTGGTGGAAAATTAAATTTTTCTAAAATGTTGAATTAAACAGACTTATTCAATGAACATTCTGCATTCAAATTAAGCAGTCCATATGGATTTTTGTTGACACCAGAGTTTCTTCTTTTATTTTATTTTAGCGCATCAGTGTAATAATAAATCGTTGCAGATCGGGTCGGATGTGGGTATTTGTACACTTGGATCACGTCCAGTACCCTTGGGACATGATCCAAGTTAATCTATTATTTTTGTTGTCCTTGTTTGCGAAGCTTGACAAAACACAGGTGATTTGATAGAGGTGGACAAAAGAAACATTAAGACATTGAGATTGAATATTACATTACAAAGTGTAAAGGTGGGGCATGGGTGCAGGTTGATGACTGACTCGTGTCTCCTCTCTTCCATCTTAATGTCTCCAGCTCCTGCAAGTTCATCTAACAGCAGAGGGGCGCTGCAGGTCGCACAAAAGAAGAACAGTGTGAGGAACGGAGGCCCGACAAGGACGAGGGACGACGAGTGCTTCGGAGGTGGGACCGATCAGAACATGGACGCGGACTTCGACTTTGAGGGGAACCTGGCGCTGTTCGACAAAGCCGCCGTCTTCTCCCAGATCGATGGCACCGGCGGCCACAGCAACAGGGCCCAGCATCACAACGCACAGGGCGATCAGAAGCCTCTGTCCTACCGCCATGACGAGAATATCCTGGAGGCAAAGCCCGTCATATACCGGCAGATAACGGTGCCCCAGCAAGGGGGCAAAGAGTACTGCACCGGTGAGAAGAAAGCGCATGTGCACACACGGACACACTCGCACATGGGTAGGAATATTTTGGGCCTCTTGATTCCTTTAGCTCAGTTGATATGGCAGCAACAAATATTGAACCTGTTGCGATGACAGATGTTGAATCAGGTTTTAGGGCCATGTTCAATTTGCCTCACCAATTCTGTAGGTGTTCCTTATATGACCCATAGCTGGTAGTCGGTACAAAAAAATAGTTATTTAAACAAAAAAAGAATTGTAGTGATATTTTACATATTATTATAAGCAAATGCCATGAAACTTATTTTGAGTTAATGTAATCTCACATACTCTGTCTTCCAGTGTTAAATACTCACTGTGGCACCAACAAATGCACCTTTTACCCTTGTTTGCGTAACGTATGCAATATAAATTAAATACAGTGCCCGTCTGTTTAAAAACGTACTTAGTTTGTCCTTATGCGGTTTCGTATATATGATATGAAGAAAGAGAGAGTAAAAGTTGGGTGTTGTTCAGAGCGGGTCGTGAGGTTTTTATGGAGTCACGGACATTTTATCAGTGAGCATGCCAGCTTTGTGAACACAGTCGTTTTTGGAAGGACTATTTTCTTTTCCCACTGTGTTTTAATCTTCGACCAAACACTGTTTGGAAGCACTTTTCTTTTTACACACAATACTGTAAAGCGCTCACTGAGGAATGTGCCGTAGCTAGGGATGGGTATCGTTTGGGTTTTTCCCGATACCGAGACAGAATTAAAGACAGGCTTTTTTTTTTATTGCCAAGGCAAATATTTTCTTAAAATGTAACAATATATTTAACTTTTTAACTTCAAACTATGAACACTATATTAACTGTTAACAGTTTACAGTATACCTAAATAAATATCTTTGCCAGGACGGAGTCATCAGAGTAGAGAAAAAAAGTATTTCAATCGGCTCAGGCACCAAAAGGAAGCACTGAAACCTTATTGCATTGGCACCGGTTTTTGGTACCCAATCCTAGCCGTAGCGTCTCATTCTACTGAACACAATGAGGAAAAACAACATGCACGATAAAGAGGGCGGGGGTCTCAGTGTTGCATATTGGCCAGAGAAAGGTCACCTTGGGGCAGGCTGACTGGAATCATAACCTCCTGGTTACCGGTCATCATGACGTTTGACTCCACCCCCTCCCCCTGTAATAGGCCTACAGAGACGATGAACCCGTCCTTTATCACACTCCTGCTCACTCAAGGAACTGGAGCGTTACATAACTGGTTAACACACGCATAAGATAAGTTAATGGTATGCTAACACAGGCCCCGGCGTCACTCCATAGGAACAGTGGAGGGTGGTGTCGGCAAGAAAAGGGCTGAGTCGTACAGTGTGTGAGTAGGTGTCGTACCACAGCAAGAGGGATCAAACTCCACCTGAGTCTGGTCTCAAGATAAAGTAGTGTGGCCACGGTGGAGTGAGCTGGTGAAGGTATTTCTCTGGTGAAGTCTCTCTGTTCTGTACTCAACGTTCTATGAGCAGTATATCTCTCTCTTTCCCCCGAACAATAATAGAACAAGGAAGACGAGGAACCAGTGTCGCCAGGCGGTCTGTTTGCCCGCGTGACACCGAGCAGCTCGGTAAGGAGCTGATGTCGGCCATTCTGCAGACAGCCGCCGGAGCACAGCCTCCTCTTCTTACCGTGCAGGCAGATCTGCTTCCCAGGGCTGTCATCATAATCCCCGTCCTTTGCACTCTGTAATTAGCGTGCCGCCGCACATCCTTACATAAACAGCACCTCTGAAGCAGGAAGAAACCGCAGCGCTCTTGACCCGGAATCTTTGCCAGTAAACAGATAAGTCAACCGTATGAGAACAGAGAAAGAACAACAAGTCGGGCCTCGCTTGCTACAAAGTTCTTTAAATCCAGAGATCGATAGTGTGCAGGATTTTCACTCGATGATGGCCTAAAACGTCATTTAATAACAAGATGAGTTTTCAGTCTGCAACATTAGAGGCTGTGCTGATGTCGGAGTGGAGCTCCTTTCATCATTGTAGACTGAAGTTATTGACACAAGCACTGAAGACTAATCTAAAGAGGCACACTTTACTAACAGAATATCCAATGACATACAGTGTGTTGCATGGCTTAATTGATATGTGCTTTAAGCAAACACCCCGCCCACCCAACAGTGAGCACTGATATGACCAAAATGGGGAAGAAATCTCACATATTACCACATTAAGCTGCTTTTGTGTGACCTTCATCTCGCTACCTCCTCCTCAGAGTGCAGGTCACCATAGTTCAACTGTGGCAGTGCGGTGGAGAGGAATGGAACAGCCTTGTCTAACCCTCCCTCACCCAGCGCCAGCCTCAGTCTCACATGGCCTGCATCCAGCCGGCGTGTATTGTTTTCAGGGCCGTCAGTTCCCTTGTCATGCTTGAAGGATTGCTTCCAGTTCAGTTTATTTTAGTGCTGCCGCATACTCGCGGCTACCCGGTTCAGCTAGTTGACTGGTGAGTTTTTGTTTTTGCACCACATTGAGAGTGGGTGTGTGTGTGTTTGTGTGTGAGAGGGAGGAGGAGATGGCGTGCGTATGCTGAAGGCTTTTGGAAGCTGCAGCTTCAGCAAGAGAGTTATTAAGAAGTGCACCTGGCGGGATGGTTGAAAGCACGAGTGCAACTCCCACTTCCTCGGAGCGTTGCACTCGAGGCAGCGCTTTGCATGGCAAGAAGCAGTTGACTCTTCCACTGCTTATCGCTCGCGTGAGGATTGGCATTTCTGTCATGTATTAGCAGTCTTTGTGCGGTATCAATAAAAGCATAGTGGGAGTGGAGCAGGGCCGACCTGAAGATAAGCAAGAATGTATGCCAGGCACGGCATGAGCCTCTGTGCTTCTAAGTAATTATCTTGTGTACGGAGGGGTTGTGCGTGTGTCCACGATGCATGCTAGAGTGAAACGTTGTGCACGCCGACGAGGCCACCAAGTTCTCAGCTACCAGGCCAGAGATCCGTAGGAGGCCAATAAGGACTTAACGGCCTCCCAGCCGCTTCATTTATCAAAGCGATCCTGAGTCCTGCAGTCCCCTGCAGCTTGACTTTCATTACCCTTCTGATCGGCCACGGGCAATAGGCAGCCAGGGATTAGCAAAAAGGCTCTTTTAAAGGTTTCCGCACACTTCAGTTTGTAAAAGGCTGAGTTGTGGTTCTCTAATTCAGTAGTTAAAAAAAAAAAGTACACAGGTGATAATAAAGGGATCGAAGCATTTTTTTTCTCAAAAGAAAGATGGTTGCCATAAGAGAGGCAAGAAATGAGCTTGATGTGGCCGATCGTTCCTCTGTCACTTTCATTTCCCAGTGAGCACTCATGAGCCACCACCGCCCTGCTGCCAATAGCAAGGCTTACGTTGCCATTTGTGCAAGTGACAATAAAAGGGTAGTTTTCCACATAAGTTACGCTCCTTAAAGACTGTATAAGAGCAGCTGTTGGACTGTATGCAAATACTCAATAAGCATGAAAGAGCAGAATATAAGCTCTTCAGAAGCCGAACAAAGGCCTTATTATCCAAGGGTTATAGTCTTAATTGGACCAATATAATTATAATTACAAAAAGATGTATATGTTCCTTAAATTAAAAACGTACGTGTCCTTGAGTTGGACGTAGAATTTCTCGACCGCCCTTAAATATTTTTGAGGAAAAGTTAAAATATATACAAAATCATTGGTGAATCCACAAATGAATGTGTTGCAAGCAAAATAAGAACAAATCGTGGATAAAGAGAGGAAATGTGCATCAATTCCCGCGTGAGGCCCGGTGTCAGAAATGACAACTGCAAATAAGTGGACATATTCCAACCGAAAACTACTATGAATTACTTTAGTTGGTTTAAGGTTATTTCTTTTTACGATTTCAACTTTGTTTAATAGTCTTCGCTAAATCAGTCAACAATTCATCTTAAGAGACAGTCCACTATTACCGCCATGCCTCCCCATGTTTAGTCCTCCCCCATCTCTCACCATGGGCTGTTGGGATACAGGTGCAGGTGTTCATATATATATATATATACACACACACACACACACACAATGTTGTCCCCTTTGCTGTCACGCCAATATGCTGCATGTTTTGACTGAGACAGCAGCTGACGTGGGGGGTCCATCCCAGCTCAGGGCTGGGCTAGACCGACACCGCGGGCATGGTGCGTGTGAACTTGGGACCCACGGGGAATGGGCGTCTCGCTCCGGCTGCCTCGCATTTGTCATGTTTTGTAGAGGCTGCCAATTTCCCCTTTGTTGCAGCAGACGGCAGCGACAAACGGGAGAGGAAATGGAGAATCTTCCGTGATGGGAGCAAGATCGGGTCATGAGGAGGAGGAAGGGTTCTCCTCTTCCCCCGTGTGTTTATCCGTAGGCCAGCGCTTGTTATCTTCGAGGTTATGTTTCTGGGTTTCACCTCATTCAAGGAGATACTTTTTAAAATGAAATAGTTCAACTGAAGATGTAGGACAGTGCAGCTCTAATTTAGAAATCCGATACACATTAGACCATTCCAATGGATACAGGAATGTAAGAGCACAAACATGTGCATCTTTGTTTTGTAATTAGATTTTTTACAAATTCGATGAGACTGAACTTAAGGCGTACATCAAATATACCTGGTGGCATTTTTCTTAACAAAATGTCTCCCCCTGTGACATCATATAAAAAAGTTACCAGAGGACTGCAATTACCCAATAATAATTTTGGCATTTTGCTTGACTTTGACTTTGATAGCAATAGAGGAATGTTGTTGAGTTTACTAGAAAAATTCTCTTTTTGTGCCTTACGTTGCTTTTAAGGACACCTCGTCTGGACAGATGTTTGCTGGAAAAGGTGTGTGTGTGTGTGTGTGTGTGTGTGTGTGTGTGTGTGTGTGTGTGTGTGTGTGTGTGTGTGTGTGTGTGTGTGTGTGTGTGTGTGTGTGTGTGTGTGTGTGTGTGTGTGTGTGTGTGTGTGTGTGTGTGTGTGTGTGTGTGTGTGTGTGTGTGTGTGTGTGTGTGTGTGTGTGTGTGTGTGTGTGTGTGTGTGTGTGTGTGTGTGTGAGAGAGTGTGTGTGAGACGGCATTGACGTGCTCTCCATCCCAGCTCTGTGTTACCTCTCTGCAGATTCGGGCCTGGTGGTTCCCAGCATCCCCTATGAGCTTTACAAGCGTCTGCTGGTGGCCGCGGAGCGCTGGGGCCTGTCTCTCGAGCGCAGGTTGGAGACGACCGGCGTTTGCTCCAGTCAGATGGCTCTCACTCTGCTGGGCGGGCCAAACAGGTGAGAAATACCACTGTGGGCTCTGGTGTGACGCCTGGAGATAGTGCCGCTGTCAGCCAAACCGCTGAGTTTATTTTCTTAGAAAGGCGAGCGGTCACACGGCAGGTCGAGAACACCCTGACAGACTGAACAGACATGGTGTTGTTTACCTTCGCGAGCGGTGTAGTCTTATTTAAGATCAAAGAACGGCTGCACAGAGGCTCGTGTAACAAACGGGTTTGAAGTGTCCGATTCTTTCATCAGTTTAGCAGCGCTCTACTATTTGTGTGTCTCAAGTTTACACTGGAGCCACTGCTCGGATCAAGTGTAATTTTGCATTGTAATACCAGAACCACTGGCGCTACAACCGTTTCCCCATCGGTCATACCAGTCCTTCAAGTCATATTGTGTCGAGATACTCGAGAGTTAAATCAAGCTTCAAATGTGTAGCTTATATGTCGAGTAATAAAACAAACTAATGGAACATTTTAAAGCTGTCATTAGAAACCATCTTCATCAGTGGACGTCCTTGTGATTACAACAAAAAACCTTCGGTGGGCTGAAGTTTTGTTTTGTAGAAACTGATTCATGAAATTTCATTTGCAACTAAATGAAGCAGATACTTAATAACCAGATGAAGTTGGAAAGCTAACCAAACAATTTTCTATTTACACCAAAGTTCTGCTTACCAGCTATTATAGATAGCAGCACAGTTGGACCATAGGGGATAGGGCTCTATGGTTTTATTCCAAACCGGTTAAACTGCTAATTCAGGGCTCTGATCAATCTTAACTGTTTGAACAGCTTTTTATCATTATTAAAATAAATGTCTCCTGACACTGTTTTGTTGACATTTTCTTTTTATATTTTTGGGAGCAAAAATTACAAACCACTGCGACTCAATTCATAATAGGTCATATGCATTATGAAAAGAGCGAATCTTTGTGTAAATGAGTGTTCCTGACCATTTTAACTGCCATTTCTGAATCACCTCACATAATCTTGAATAGACATTTCAAAGAGATACAGGTTTTGTAAATCACAGCTTTGTTTTAATGCATGTTATTGCAAACATATATACATGTTAACTACTTTAGAAATGAGACCAAATAAATGCATTTTGGCAGCGTTAACAGACTATCTCATTCTTTTGATTTCAGATAACTAAAATACATCTACTATTGTTTGATAACATATTTATTGTTTAACCTATGAATACTGCATCCGATGTCTTTCTTCCTGCAGTAATATCGTAATCTCTTGAATGTCCCCAGACTCACCCCCAAAAACGTCCACCAGAAGCCCACTGTGGTCCTCCTGTGTGGGCCACACATCCAGGGAGCCCAGGGCGTCAGCTGTGGCAGACAGTTGGCCAACCACGGCGTGGAGGTGATCCTGTTCCTGCCCAATTTCGTCAAGATGCAGGAGTCGGTCACCGGCGAGGTCCACCTCTACACCAGGACCGGCAACAAGCAGGTGGCCAGCGTCAAAGGTAGAACACTGAGCAGGTGGATTGTGAAATCAGCTGTGGAGATAGTGACACTGAGGAAAAGGGCCATGCCGGTGATCCACCTGATCAAGATTCAGAGTTCTGGTGGAACAGACCAGCACAGATAAATGTCGCCCTCTAGTGAAGCAGAGGCATTAAAGGCACGTTGCGTCATTATTGGTGATAATTTATGACTCCACAGATTTTAAATTAATTTACATACATAGCTATGAGTATCTCCTAGTTTCACTTAATATCCGGGTTCCAAGAATCTTTGTACCATTTGAAACACAACACTCATCAACATCTCGTTCTCCTCTGTCTCAGACCTGCCGACCAGCCCAGTCGACCTGGTCATCAACTGCCTGGACTGCCATGAGAACCCACATCTGAGGGAGCAGTCCTGGTACCAATCGGCCGCCAACTGGGCCAACCAGAACCGGGCTCCCGTCCTGAGTATCGACCCCGCGATCGGCGGTCTGCATCAGACTGTCGAGGCAAAGTGGTCCCTCTCTTTGGGACTTCCTTTACCGTTGGTGGAGACGGAGAGCAGGGTCTACCTTTGCGACATTGGCATCCCAAAACTGGTTTTCCAGGAAGTCGGAATCTGCTACCGCTCGCCGTTTGGATGTAAATTTGTCATACCCCTGCACACGCCATAACGGAGAAGCCACTGACATTGAACTTAGTTACAATAGGTCTGCTCCTCTAAGTGGATACTGGTATCATTGTGTATGTGGCAATATGACAGAAAGAATATTTTGTCAGAAAGTGTACACAACTTCATGACACATCTGAAAGCATATGGTGTAGGTCTTTCCTTGCTGCCCCTCTGGAAACTCCCCTAGGGGGGTCGTTGCGTGCGACACCTCTTGTTTTTGAGAGGGAAAGGTTTCCTGTTCTTTGGCGTGTTTTGATAAGGGCTCTGAATGACGATGTGAATGTGTTTACAAAGCGCTGACCACTGTGAGTGCGGGACCTCTGATCCTGTAACCAGAGTAGCAGAGACACAGTTCCTGTTTCCTCCTCCAGATTGCATGTGGAGGCGGGTCCCGACCCCATGACCCCGTGCACAGCTCGGCCCAAAGCCGTCTGCCAACCCAAACCTGACATTCATTTGGCCAACACGTCCATTGTTTTTCAATTTAATGCAATTTTGGACCCACTCAAATGGGTGTTTTGTCACGTAATGGGCGTAGCATGTTTCACTGAAAATAGGTTGTTACACAGAATTTATATTTGTATTATTTGTATTTATTTTTGGAATACTTCTCAGGAACAATGTATGAAACGTGTAAAAAACTTTATATTTGCATTTACAGTACATCCAATAGCGCTCTCTCAGCCCTGTCTGGTGATTTCTTAACCACTGATACTGAACATGAAAAGCAGTAGCTGGCACTCCTGAGGATTAATTTTCTGTATTTCTGAAGTCTTGCAGATTAGACAGGATTTTGAAGCACACATTCCAAGGACCAAAAACATCTTGGACCAGGTTAATCTCTAGGGATTACAGCTCGTTTGGTTGGGTGAAACCTAATTATTATTTTCCATTTTGCCACCTCAGATTCAGCTATCTTCAGCGAAGAAACCATTCCTCTTGTTTGGTGACAGTAGCAATCTTCTGTTAAAACCTCAGATCAGCAAATCGTCAACGTTACAAGTCAAAGGACAACCACATTTTTCGACTGGCAGCTACCCACTTTTGAAATTGGGCTTGTATTTTTTTTAAGAGTGCTTATGTTATTGCTTCATGAACTGATTTTCCAACAGCAAAATAAATCGAGTACTTTGAGTTCAAATCTGAGAGTCAAAAAACTAGCCAGAAGTAATAAATTACCTTTTTGCAGACTGTTTTGCATGAGTTCTCACTTAACTAACTGTTACACTTTAGAACCGATGAATCATTTATTACACTTCAGCTGTCTCTGAACCAAATGTGTGAGGAGGGGTGATACATTTTAATTAAAGCTGCGGCTGCTCTACCAAAAAAAAACGGTAAGAAAGAATCAAGTAATTTGTGGTAAACAAGAGTGTTTCAATTGACAGCTGCTTAACAGTAAAATAATATAGATAAATCAAAACCTTCACTTTTTTCTCTTAAAATGTTATCATAATTGTAATAAAGAAATCAAGTAGAAAAAATGAAAGACATTCCTTGTAAATTTGATTAGGGAGGATTTTGAGATTAAGTATTGTGAAGGGTGGGTGGGTGGAGGGGAGAACTATCGCAATACAAAATAATGTGAATTTAGTGCTGATGGATTTGTACCTCTCATTTTTTTCAGAAGTGTATTAAACTCTGTAAATTGTTGAAGATATTTTGTACCTCGTGTTTTTGACTGATTTTCTGCCGGTCCGTTCTGTCAAAGCCTTGTGTAAGCCTGGTGAAGAGCATATGGAGAGCGTCCTCTAAAAACATGTGTATATATTGTGTCTTAAGGTAGACATGTGAACCCTGATCTTCTGACACGATGCAGATGCACAGGGTGGGCGCTCCTTTTATACCCAACTGAAAAAATAAACGTTGCAACCGCTGTGTTTATAATTGTGAAACGTGTCGTTTTTGGTCAATGACTACGCCAAAGTGCCATTTGGAGACATCCCTATACTATATTTCCGTGTGATGCTATATACTTTACTATATACTATATACTAATACTATATTTAAGGGAAAGACTGTACTTTTACTCCACTATTTATCAGCTATACTAACTGCTTTGGACATTGGTATTTAAAATACAAAATGTATGATCATTTTACATGAATCCAACTAACCGTAAAGAAGGTAGAATTAGCTTTTTGACCTGCTGCAACATTCAAATGCTACTAAGACATTAATGCATCAAGGACGGTTATCCAGTAATATACCAGTCTGAAAGGGGCCATTCCGTCTATTTCTGAAAGTTAGACTTTTACTTGTGTAAATATGAATACTTCTATTGCTGCATTGGAGTTATACACAGCAGAGGTTTACACTTGACCTAGCAGTAAACGCACAGGATGTTAATAACATTACTGATCGCTCTGCTCTGTTCAAGTGTCCCGGTAAGTTAGGACAGTGAGCCAGGAAGCGCTACACCAGGACCCTAAAACTGAAGCAGCTAAATGGAATTTGCCCGCCAGTAATTCACCATTTGCGCCTGTGCTTTTTCCTACTCTCACAGGTCAAAATATGTTTGTGAGTGTCAGTGGCCCAAATACATCTGACGGCAAGCTGGAGTTATTATAGGGCTTTTTTCTTATTTTACACCGTATATTTAAATACACGATAGTATGATAAACACAGGTGTAAGCAATAACTTTAAGTACGGCTGCATTTTATTCGGGTGTTCTACTTCCAGGGCCTTGGTTTGGTGCATATTTGCTTCCTGAGCTAACTATTTAGGATTTGGACGTTGAATAGAGCCGTCGTTAATGTTATTACTTACATTTGTGATTTACCAACAAAGAAGGCCGCTATTGGACCCCTGTTCATAATTACTGTGGTATTTATGGTAATCGGTCAAACGTGTTTATTTAGGATAGCGTGTACATGTTTGCCACTGGGCTAACCGGGCAGACACGATGTATCATATCTAATGTGTGATAGAACAGAAACGGTGGGTTTTGTAACTAGGGCTGCAACAATCGATAAAATCGATAAAATTCGATTATTAAAAGCGTTGGCAACGAATTTCATTATCGATTCGTTGTGTCGCGCGATTATTACGCCACTCAATAAGTCACGGAGATGTTTGAGTATGAAAAAAAAAGTTGAGTTGAGCGCGGAGCAGAGCGGAGGTCGAGGAGAGACCAGCTGAGACCGTAACGTTGACTGAAACACATCGCGGAGGCAAGGCCGTTCAACAGGCAGCTAGTAGAGGCACTTCCGGTTGAGGCTCCGGTGCCGCGGCTAGTCGGCAGGTTGTGTTCCGTTTTGAAGTGAAGACGTAACGTCCCTCCAGCAGCTTTCTGCTGTTTACTCGTTAGCTTGACAAGTTAGCGTTAGCTCGTAAGAGCAATGTGTCTGAACAAAGGGAGTGAGAGAGAGAGAGAGAGCGTGTGTGCGCGCGGGCGTCTGTGAGTGTTTGAGTGAGTGTGTGTGTGCGCGCGTCTGTGAGTGTGTGCGTGTTTGAGTGTGTGTGTGCGCGTCTGTTAGTGAGTGTGTGTGCGCGCGCGTCTGTGAGTGTGTGTGTGTGCGTGTGTTTGTATGTGTGTGCGTCTGTGAGAGTTTGAGTGTGTATCTGAGTGTAGTGTAGAGAACCAGTTCTGACGTTCAAACAAATCCTGTTAAGTTTTCTGATTAGTATTTTTCTTTATTTTTTATAAGTTATTTATTGTTCTGACAGCTCAGGTCACTTTAAACAAAATGTTGTGTGCACTTTATTTAATAAAAGCCTATATATTTGGCAGATATAAAGCATACATGTGTATGTTTGTGTTAGTCCATTATTTTTTTTATTATTATTACTTTAACAGCTCAGGGTTGTTCAAGGAGCAACCTGTTTGTGCACTTTCTGAAGATTTTTGCACCGTCAGGTCTGTTTTTGAATAAAGGGTTGGAAAGTAATGTTTTTTTGTTTTTTATCCGATTCATCGATTAATCGAAAAAATAATCGACAGATTAATCGATTATTAAAATAATCGTTAGTTGCAGCCCTATTTGTAACAGTAGCTTATTATACTGCTACTACACAGCACCGCTGTTTTTAAATGCACAATTATCGGTTACCCTTAAGAAAGGTGTGGGGGATCCGGATACAGCAGTAGGCTATGTACCGGTATATTACAGCACATGCCCACCGTCCTTTACTCCCCCCACACCATGGCCTGACCCGCTTTGAAACACAGCATGCAGGCAGACCGCCTCGGGGGAAATCTCTCCCTCAGTAACAAGTCTGACATCAGTTGACAGTATCACCTGTTGGCCACGCGGCTGTGCTCGCAGACCGCTCGCGCCCCCCATGGCTGCCCCTATCCCCCTGCGCATGCGTGTTCCTCTGTCGGAGCGGAGACCATTTCCTCCAGCAGCAGGGCCTCGCAGAGCTCCGCCACACACACGCACACACATACACACACGCGCAAAAACATACACACATATGCAGGCAGAGTACGGAAAAACGTCAAAGCCACGTCTGGGATTGTCTCACCTCAACGCCGCTAAACCTGGATGCCCCGTCCCTCAGCCACCCAAGGAGTCATCCTAATGGGCCTTCGTCGCTAATTTGTAGCAACATCTGGTCGCACCGCAGCGGTATCTTTTTGGGGTGAGTTGGCCACAGCGCAGTCACTGTTTTGTCTCGTTGTGTTGCTGCTGCCGCTGCTACGGGGTTAGCTCGAGAAGCTTCGGTAGAAATGTTAGCATACAAGGTAGTCGTTGTTGGTCGGGCTGTGTATTCTGTGGTCACTCCGCGTTCACTCGGGGGCTTGGACGTGTTGTGATACACGGCGTTACATCGCACACAGCTAACGTTAAACCCGCTAGCGTTAGCTGCTAGTTTACGTCCAATGTAACGACACGAGACCCATTATCGGACACTGGTTATGCTAGGTCCAAACTAGACGTGTAGCCCTCCGACCGGGTTCCCCCTCCCCCGGTGCGTTCGTTGGGGTTGACACCAGAGCATCAAACGCGCGCGCGCACACAACATATATGACGCTAACAGTTTTAAATACGTTTGTGTTGTTTACGTTGCCTACCAATGTGTAGGGGGTTTGCGGCTTTGCCTAAAATAAAAACCTTCGAGTCACCCGCGCTCCTCCTCTGCTCTGGTTCCATAGTCGGACGCCCCGGTTGCGGCTTGTGTTTTTTTTTTTTTTACCTTTCACTCTATTCCCTTTCTGTTCCCATACATGCTGTGCTGGCTCGGGGCGGTCCGGTGCTATGGAGAAGCCCACATGTGAAGCCGAGGGTCAGTTAAACGTGGACTGTTGCAGCGGTGTGCCACAGGCGGGTGCGTCGTTTTGGACCCGTGTAACCCGTAGAGGGACAGTTGATGTCTCGTCGAAATAATAAAACAAAACTGGACTGTACCTATTGTTATTATTTTGTATTCTGCTGGGCACGAGTCTGTACGGTGGTTTTAGCCACCTACACGCTGTATTAGACAAGGTGAGTGATGGCGCTGAGGTTCAACCCGCGTTGTGTTGAGGAAACACTGATATTCTCCATTTTTAATATATTGCGTTATTCTTAAGCTTTTTTCTCTGTTTGAAGTACATATCACTGTTTATATAATGGGGGAGTACTTCAACAGACTTTATGACAGCTGATAGTTGGTAAACACAACATTGTTATGATCATACTGTTTGTCTCTTGCACCCCCCTCCACTGGGAGGTCAAAGGTCAGGGTTAGGCTACTGAACACCGTCGTAAGAGATGGAAGAGCTCTGGCATCTTGCTCAACGACACTTCAGTGTGGATGGCTAATGCTCTGATTAACAAACATTAAATGCATTAAAAAATGTAATCCATCCATCCATTTTCACCCGCTTATCTGGGGTCGGGTCTTGGTGGCAGCAGGCCCAGCAGGCTGACCCAGGCTTCCCTCTCACCTGCAACATCTTCCAGCTCATGCTGAGGAATCCAGAGGTGTGGAGGTCAACGCTGGAGGTCAACAGGACCACATCATCTGCAAACAGCAGAGAGGCGATCCCCAGGCCCCAGAACCTGACAATCTCCACCCCCCTTTATCACAAACAGGTCCGGTGATGAAGAGCAGCCCTGGCAGAGGCCAACACCCACCGGGAACATGTCTGACTTATTGCCGAGGATACGAACACAGCTCCTACTGCAGTCGTACAGAGACCGGATGGCACACCATACTCGCGCAGCACCCCCCACAAAAACCCCAGAGGGACCCAGTCGAAAGCCCTCTTCAAGTCCACAAAGCACATGTAGACTGGTTGGGCAAACTCCCAGGACCCCTCCAGTATCCCTGCAAGGGTAAAGAGCTGGTCCACTGTTCAACGACCGGGATGAAATCCGCACTGTTCTTCTTGAATCCGAGGTTCGACAAACAGTCGGAGCCTCCCTTCCAGCACCCTGGCATAAGCTTTCCTGGGAGGTTGAGTAGTGTGATACCACGGTAGTTTGAGCACACTCTCCGGTCCCCTTTTTTAAAAATGGGAAGCACCCCAGTCTGCCAGTCCATGGGCACTGTTCCCGACCCCCATGCAATTTTTTTTATTTTTTTCTTCTTCATTGTGCTGTTGTTTTGTTTTTTTAATCTGACCAGTCTGCCATCTCAGCAGCTTTGGCCTTGTTTGTCAGTTCCCAGTGGGGGCTGAAATATACGTACCTTTGCAAGCTGTGGCATGACTGACAAAAGCGATGCAGTGTCTAGTCGGCCTACATTGTTACTCTGCACAGTGTTCCCGTGTTCTCTGGGTGAGGAATGCCCGACTGCTCTGCTTAATGAATGCACTTACAATCATTACATTACATTACATTACATTACACACATTACACAATCGTACTCCCGGGTTGTTTTTGGGCAACAAATCTAATCATAGCGAATTATCTCACTGCAGTCTCCTGTTATCTGACCTGTCACTGCTCAAAATCTCAAATATCATCCCTCTTGTTTTTAGTCAGTTTGAGGCTGACCAGCAATTTGCGCTATAATCTGAATAGAGACATTAAGTGGACGGTCTGCTTCGATTATTATACACAATTGGTTTGCAGTTGTTTTTTCTTTTATTAAAACAAATGTTAATTAATCTGTGTGTAATTGTCTAAAAGTTGTGATTAAGGAACAGTCAGTCTGAGCAGGTGTCCGTTGTCTGTTTCCCAGAGACAGTTATTATCTCATTATGATGGCCACCTGTCTCAACTGTTGCTGTGCTGATTACCGTGAGTGCAGAGTGCTGGTGAAGCAGCATGATAGCGTTGGGGTTTCTGCTAGAGAAATCTTGTTACTGAGATTGGTCGGTGGGGGTGTGTGATGGCTTGGCGTTTGTTACCGCACCTCAGAGGAATCTGGTGAACCAGACAGCAACATGTCAGGGATCAGTTTGTCTGGGCTAACCTGCTGCCGGTGTGTCCGACAGAGCGCCGATAACGACGAATGCTTCGGTGCGAGAATTAATAAGCCTTTTTAAGCCCACAGTGTTTCATTTCAGCGTTGCTGTGTAACATACTGGTCGGTAGTCTCAGTAGTGAGACTGTGCATCTGCTAAGTCGGGGCTCATCTAGTGAGGTGGCTCTCCCCATCTCTCCGACAGAGTAGTCTAATCGAGGTACAGCTTGACGAGGACTAGAGGTGACAGGACATTTCCATCAGATACGTCTGCAGGTCCGGCTTCATGTCACCTCTGTCCTTTTTAGCAATGGGGGGGGGAGGGTCGGCCAATAAACCCTCACTGTCTGGTCAATCCTAAAAGCTGCGAGGGGGCTGAGCCGCGTGGCTGTCTTGCGTTAAGCCCGTCTCATGCGCTCTCAGCAGGGAGGTAATGGCTCCTCTGTCTGTACACTGACCATCATTGCCCATTTGAAGCCTGTCCAAGGGCCCCTGCTGACCTCGACACAATGGCCGCGTTTAGTCCCGTCCCTTCTCCTCCGGCCCTTTCTCCCCGATGTCCTCTGTCTCTTTAATCAGCAAGTGCAATAACAGAGAGGGGGATTTATCACGGAGACGCCGGTGCAGAGCTTAACAGTATACTGACACTCCCGAGCAACAGGACATCACAGATGGTGCGCGGACACGCTCTGCATGGCAGGCTGTGTCACTCTGCAGAGATGCGCTCAATGTCACGAACTCGGCGGACGCCTGCATTCCAGCAGCCTGGTGTAGTGCGCTAGCGTCTTCATACCTGGATGCACACCATGATGGTTTTTTATTGTGCTATTGTTTCATGCACATCCCCCAAGTTATGCAGGTACATTGCAAATGCTGTGAGAAGCAAAGTGTTGAGCAAGTACCACGGTCCACTTGTTTGGGACGAGTGACAGAATATGAAACTGGCAGCAGATATGCTCTTCACCTGCAGTGCTTCTTCTTTTTAAACGTGTGGAGAGCCTGAAGAGGTGTATTATCATATCACGATTACCGACATGACTGCCTTTGTGACGATTCCTATCAAAGCTGTTTAAATCATACTGTGTATTTAGTTACATATTAGTTTTTGTTAGGGCTGCAATTACTGGTTATTTGAATAACCAGTAATTGTGCAGATTAATCGATTAGTTGTTTGGTATTTGTTCAGCAGTCCAAAACTCAAAGATATTAAATTGACTGTCAGCGACAGTTGATTAAAAAAACAAAAAAACTGACATTTTAGTCCAGTACTTTTGCTTCCAAAATGAATCCATTACTGAAACAGTTGCAGATACATTTTTGTATTTATTTCTGGTCTGCAGGTAATTAATCTGTCGTGAAAATATTTTTAGTCTATTACTCTGTGATACAAGTGTTACCTCGTGAAGCATCATAGATTTGGTCAGTTCTGATATTATTTCCCAAACACCATGGCTTTGAGTTCTCGTTTTTCTTTTTTTTTTAAATTACATTGAGTAGCAGTGCACCGTCACATTTAATGGTAATGGAGGTTTGACTAAAGGTGCTCTATAGACCTAAATCAATACTTGACAAACAAAAACCTTCATTGGGGATAAATATGTTCACCACTGCTGTTGTGACTCTTCTTCTCTATTCAGCACCTGCTGTGCAGCGATAGATGCAACCCCCCCCACCTCACCCTAATATCCTCCTTCCCAGTGATCACGATGTCCAGTAGAATAGCGGCATTGTGGCTGCCATCTTGCGCGCTAACTCAGCGAGGCCTCTCCATCTGGGCAGCGGCCGGGCGGTCAGGGAGCTCCTTGAAGGGCCGGGAGGCTTCTTCCGCCACGCCTGCTGGCGAGCTGCACAATGTAGGCAATGAGTAGCGGCCTGAAGCATGCCCAGTCTCTCACTATGTATGCCCACGGCATGCAGAGATTTCCCACCAGGAACCTTCTCCAACGGATAATGATAATGCAATATTTTGGCTTTTTAATTTTCTTTATGACCAAAAGAGTATACCTATCACATTGTCTGTTTCCTCTTTGCACTATTCATGTGTTGTTACTGGATCTATGGTGGTATTCACATTTTAGGGACTCCATCCATACATCAGAGCAGTGGCGAGCCGTGCATTTTCTCCCTGGGCCTTCAGTGTTTTGTCATGAGAAAAAACAATCCAACAAAACTGCAGCACTAAAACACTGCTCACTCAAGAGCACGAACCACGATCAAAAGGAACAATATTAACTACCGGAAAATTCCCCACTACGCTCACCCGAGGAAGCGCGATGGAAAACAGGTCTGACGGCAAGTAGAAGGAAGTGGACTGTGCCACAGACCGGGGCCCCTCCCTTGCTCCGCCCTAGTGTCTGATCTCTTGTCTCCCTGCACACCGCAACAACGCTTGTGTCCTGGTTTACTGTGGTCCATCATATGTAGGCCAATATGTGGAGATGAAGAGGAAGTAGCGCAGTCGTTATATAAAATTGATGGGGGTGTCTCCCTTATAGACGTAGTAAACTCTGCTTCCAGTATTGCGACTGTCCTGAAAATATCACAGGATTTATCAAGTCGAGGATGACGATAAATCCCGTCTCAGTGGGGGAGGCTCCCTCGCATCTATATATATATATATATATATATACTTTTTTTTTTATCAAAGCAAACATTCTTTTCCTCATGTTTTCAATTGAGAGATTAAAAACCTGCACAGAGTAGAAATGCTTATTGTTGACCGCGGCCTACATCTGGGCCTGATACACCAGCTGATGAGCCCCATGAATTACTGAGAGGAAGGGGCGACTGTGGCTCAGTGGTTAGCAAGTCGGTCTTTCAATCAGAAGGTCGGTGGTTCGATCCCCGGCTCTGGCAGTCTGTGTCGTTGTGTCCTTGAGCAAGACACTTAACCCTAATTGCTCACCGTTGCTGTGTCTACGGTCTACTGTATATCATGTAAGTCGCTTTGGATAAAAGCGTCAGCTAAATGAAATGTAATGTAATGTAATGTAAAAGGTAGCATCACGGGTGCATAAATAGATACAGAATGATGGATTTAGCGATGCAAGGCAGATGGATAATTCTTTAGGACTTATCTTCTCCCATTTCATCATACACGCAAATCCTGAGAGCGACAGAATGTCATCATCGTGACCCATCGTGGTCCTGTGGCCCATGTCCTCTCAATCGCAGCAGGATATGTTGAATATTTAGGTAAATGATCCATATCTGAAGACGTGTTTTTAGCTAAATCCTATCAAATTCTGTCACATCTGAAGCCATCACATTCTCCAGTATTTGATCAAGTTTGATTATTTATTTAGATATTTGTTACCACTCGTCAACGCGACAGCTAGCTCCCCTCCACATTTGTTATATTTGTATGCTCATCTCGCTCATTAGTTTCTCATGCTCTCACCCTGTCATCATCTCATACTCGGGATACGTTCACTCTGCCGGCGCATGCACTCATTAACGAGACTAAATCAGTAATATACTGCAGTAGATATGCAGGATATGGATATTAACCACTATTGTTAATGGGCTGTAACCACAACATCCATTTGTACTGTTAGGGGTGCTGTTTCAAGTGTTTTGACATTTTTCGGCAACAGACATACTGTCAATTCGACTTCAGCTTGTTTCAGTGTCAGCCTCATTGTGTCAAGCCAGTGGTTTATGTTCATGTAAGGTTGCAGATTATTTTTCATGCTTGTTGCCAAACATGCTTCCTGCATTTAAAACCCAGGAGGCACTTCATGTTGTCACCGTGATGTTATTGCATCCGTGGCTGTTTTCCTGCAACAGTCCTGACCACTCTTCTGTTGTCGGTGAAGCCGGCACACGGCTGGAGTCTCATTCGACTCCATTCTTAAGAGCCTGCGTCATGCCGCCTAACTGTAAAAATGCAACGCACGGTCAGGATGTTTGCTCAGGTGTCCACGGGGAGTCCTGTGCTGTTCCTTCCTGTCTCTACCGCGTGTCACCACTTCTACAAGAAGAAATCCAATTAAAATGCTAAAACAATACAACGATATTCATCGCTGAATTATTATTCATTTGTTACTTGTTTGTGTCAGTAAGCCTGCCAAAATAACTGTGTGTGTGTGTGTGTGTGTGTGTGTGTGTGTGTGTGTGTGTGTGTGTCCGTCCATATCTTTTACTGTCACACACACACTTGAATGCTCACGTGCATTCAAATACTTTCACTGGTGATGGCTATAATCTGTCTTGTAGGTGAGGTACTCCTTGGAAGATGCAAGTAATGATGATGAGAGTAAGCGTGTGTGTGTAACTGAGGCACACTGCTGAGGAGACGTGTCATCACACGCTACTGTTTCATCTCTGACTCCCACGCACACTGAGACAGTCATACGCCCAGACCTTCACCCACAACGCACAATGTGCTATCAAAGAGGCGTTGGGCTGATTTTCATCCGCCAGGCACTTCTCCTGTCAGATAATGAGGCTACAATTCTTAACTGAGCCTATGAAAAGAAGCTAATGACCTAGTTAACATGGTCTCGAGGGTCGCGCTATTTTAGCTGTATATTGTATCACTTTCATCTAAAGAAATCTGGGGAACCAAATACTACTCCTGTATTTTTTTGTATCAGTGTTTTAACATTATCGGCAACAGACATACTGTCAATTCGATCAATTCGTGCTTATCGAAAGCCCATAATTCCACGGTTATTTATCTGTGAGACTGAAAATGGTGATGTGATGGCAATGTCTATTCCAAGTACCAGCAGTGGGAGGTTTCCTAGGAAGAAAAACAACAACTTGCGAGACTTTTCAGAGAGTGCAAACGTCCAATTGGTGTCTGAGTGTGTTGAATCTGTGCGCACACGCACTGAGCAGGCCGGCGTGCCTGTGCCCCGCTGCTGAGAGAGCCCCCACACTGTGCGCTAATGCAAGTCTGTGGTCGTGAATTAATAATTCAGAGCGCTGGCATAGCTGGGTGGAGCCTCTATTATTCATGGTTAGCATTGGAACCGACAGATGACTGCCGTTAATATTAAGCAGCAGCAGAAACCAGGCCGTCTTCAGCACTTCCATGTCGCACACGCCCCTCTGCTCCACTCCCCTTTACTCCTCCATTGCTACGCCCTTCCTCCCCTGCTCTCTCCTTGTACCCCCCGCCCCCCCCCCCCCCCGTTCTACATCTCCCCATGTCTGTTGTTGTGCTGCCTCCGTCCCCCGTCTCTTCTCTCTCGCCGTGAATCTCTGAATTTCAATTCAAACATGCTGCCTCGGAAACAAAACGTTTTTCTTGAAATTCAAAGAGCTCAAATGGTTTACAAGTTACATTTCCAATCAGAAAATGTTGCGTAACCAAAAATGTTCAGCTGAGCCTGAAATGCAGCTCAAATTCATAACTACTTGAGCAGAACAATGAACATCATCAGGGCAGCTTTACTCAACTGATTTTTACCACGCTTTCTGCCAATACTGCCAAATCATACATTTCAAAGTCATTTGAAACAGCCCGTCTACTCCTCGCGTTGAACGTGACAAACTGATGAGTGCAACATGATCTTTCCTTGTGTCAACCTTCTTCTTAGAGACTGCACCCACCCAATGTGCACAGTCAATTTCTCAATTATAATCTTTTATTTTTTTATTTTATTTAGAGATGAATACTATTCCAGTGTGCTTTTTTATTTTTGCATTTTTAGCTTCAAATTCTCCATTTTCTCCCTACATGCCTCCCTCTCTCTCTCTCCCTCCTTTTTTATTTTTTTTTTAGTCCACTGAGTCTGGTTTTCCCTCCGTGTTGCTGCCCTGAATGCTTTTTTCTATTTGAAGAGATTTGGAGCTGCAGTCACCACTAATGCCGCTGCCATATTGTACCAGCACCCCGCTGTGGCTGCTGCTAATGACATTCTTTGTGTTTCCATCCTCGTGCTTTGCTGCCTCGTCTCCTCCTCGTCTGGTCTGAATGGATGGCTTGTCATGTGTTGTCATCAAAGGAGGAGGCGAGGCAATGAAAGCAGTGGCAAGCAGCCCCCCTCCCCCCAAGCCCTCCCTCCTCTTCCTCGCTCACCTCCTGGGATGTTTGATGCAACTTCTGTATGTGTGTGTGCGTGTGTTTGAGAGACAGCATATATTAAACCATGGTTGAAGAATGCGTTTTGCATATGTGTGCAAGAGGCAGCATATATTAGGCCAGAGGATGAGGGCATTTTGTGGGTACTTTAGTAGATCACGTATCATTTTGCACTCCAGAGTAGTCCTCAGTCACTACATCCTCCTGTTTCCCTCTTTTTAAGCTTTAAACACATGCATACCTCCGCCATCAATATTGCCATCATCTCATGCATAATGGCTAATGGATGGTTGGTGCCAAGCCGGCACAGCTGCAGACACGCATACAGTGCTGTTACTGTACTTTTGATTCCTCTACTTAACATAAAGATGCTGCATTTGAGGAGAGGAGTATGATGTCTTTTAATCGGGTCAGCAGTGCTCCAACTCATTTTTCAATTTCATTTTTCGACAATCCTTTTTTTTTGTCCATAAAATATGAAAAAGGGGAAAGAATTGTCAGCGCTGTGTCTAGGAGTCAAAGTTTAGGTCTTCACATTGTCGGTTGCAGAGGAAATTGCAGTGAGTCATTGTTTCCTTTGCTCAAATTGTTCACTCTGATAATTCATTGTTGCAAATAATATAATGCTTGTTTCATTCTTTAAGATGTAGCCTCCTTAAGTCTGAGAAAAATAAACCCTGATGATATTATCATGATATATCGTGGCAGATGCTTTTGAGTTGCATTATGGGAAATGTAGGGTCCCCTCTGACCCCTCTGAGGAAATAACAAAATAATTTATCAAACAAGTCCCCCAATTTCATGGTAGGTTTAGGTTATGTGGTTAATATAGTTTGGCCTTTAAATTCTTCTCTTTTTTTGCGG
This sequence comes from Cottus gobio, assembly GCA_023566465.1. Classification (NCBI taxonomy): domain Eukaryota; kingdom Metazoa; phylum Chordata; class Actinopteri; order Perciformes; family Cottidae; genus Cottus; species Cottus gobio. The sequence goes on from CM042224.1 coordinate 27,417,789, forward strand.
AAACAACTCATATGTTTTGTACGTGGTGCTTCTCTAAAACAACGCACAATCCAGGATGCAGCAGCCAACGTAGTCCAAACATTAGTGAGGGAAATCCAGAAAAAGAAAAGCAGTATGAGAGGGTAACCCTTTAACGCCGCGTCTCTGAAACCCATGCGATGATGAGAAAGTGACTGCAGCCTGCCTCCGCCTGCATGGATATTGAGAGGATATAAATAGCCGGGCCTGACACTGGACCGCTTCCTCCCCTCCGCTTTCTCCCGTCCAGCGGCTTCCCAGAGGCTCAGGAAGCAAGTGGAGGGAGGGAAGTTTCGCTCTTCCTTTCTTTCTCTCACTTCCTGCCTCCCTGCTTTTGTAATCTGTCACCGGCGGTGAGCCCGAGCCCGTCACTCGTTGCGTCAGAGAGGCAGGCAGAAGGGCCGCCAGTCTTACCCACCTGTCTGCCTGCGCCGGGAGAGGTCTCTCCGTCACGCTGCTCTATTTTTTATTCAATTAGATAAAGACGGGTGTGGGTGTGGGTGGGGGGATTAGACACGCACATGACTCCATTGCACTGCTGCAAAGAAAAGGGATGTGATTAATTTTTTCCCCCTTCTTGCTCACTTCAGAATTCCAGTAGGCTTTGTTGGTATTCCTGGTCCTCGTCCTGGCCTTCACGGTGTGTGTGAACACATTCAGACCGACTCCAGCCGTCGTGTCTTATCACCTTCTGTGGAAGTCCATCTGGTGTAAAGTCAGCACTGGAGGTTGTTAGTTCAAACCTCCAAGCCATCTGGTGAATCTGTACAGAGGACAAGGCTTTAATCTTGCTCTCCCTCTCCTCCCCAGAGCGATTAACAGTGAGATACCCTTGAGCAAGGCACTTATCACTAATCCCTCCAGTGCAGCCGTTGGTTTGACTGCTAGAAGCCTGTGGTTGTGTTGGGCAGCAGTTATTTCTTCATTTTTTTGTAAAAAGTTGAATAAATGGTCCAAAGACCACAGAAACCTCAACCCTGCGTTTGTGTTTCCTTTCGTGACAGCTGAGCCGAAGAGAAGAGAGCAGGGAAAACAGAGTTTCTGTGGGACAGCAAAAACGGCACCACAGCAATACACATTAAAAAAAAGATTGTGAAGATGGCTAGATGGTAGAGGCGTGTGGCCTGTTCATCTGCTACTTGAGTTTTCAGTGTCTCTTCCATCACCTGTCCGTACCAGAATAATATAAAATGAAGTTCCTGAATTAATTTAGTTAAACCTGTAAATTATATGCTGCTTTTACTGCCCACCCCACTGAAAACCCACATTCCATTCTTCAGCATCTTTGCAGCTTCAGGCGTCTTCAGCTCATTCACTCCGGTCGGTATGTCCGAGCCCGGCTGCCCGCTGTACTTCACATGCCCAGCGGGCACTGACACTGAGATTAAGGAAAAAGGGTTGTCTCAAAGAGAAGTTGAACAGCTGACGATGTTTGTAATGGTCAGAACCGGCTCTAAAGCAAGACTGAATTTGGAACAGTTTGAGTGGAATACCTCAATACCGTGATGAAATGAAGACAAAGTCGTTGTCTGTGGTTCACTTTGTATGCATCTTATCGTTAGACTGCCACTTACTGTTGGTTTCCTCTGATCGGGCTATATTTCTTTACACACAGGACTCAACATGGTTACTGGAAGCCAAGGCTCATCGTTTGAACAGCCTGCAATTAAGAAGGAGCAACGCGTCTGTATACAAATGAATGTCTGTAGATGTGAAACCGTGACTGGTAAACACTAATTGGTGACAGGCACTAAAGTCTATTGCCTCGCTTTTGTCCACTCGTCCTGTATTTGCATATTCCCAACCAGGAGTATCGTATTTGTTCACTAACTGGTAATTCACCTCATCGTTGCTGGTGCAAAGAGGCCTGCTGTCAAGTACTTTACATACGGGGAAATGTGATGCAGCCACGAGTCATTTGTTGTTGACAGTTCCATGCTGTCTACTCTGCAGAGCCTCCAGCACCATGAGAGGTTTTTTTTGTGAACTTATGCTGTGTATTTCCATACTCCCACCCCCTTTTATTTTGCTTAGGGTACACTAGTCTAACATACACTCTGTACTGTCTTTGCTGAGCCTGAGTGTAAGTTCGATAACCATAGCTGCCCTGCCCTATACTTAGTTTGCAGCCTTGAAAAGCCCTTTTTTTAAGACATTGTTGATGGGATTATGACATGGTTAGACATAGACAATCTCCGTAAATGTGGTTATAGAATACTTAAAATAAATCTTTAAACACAGGTTGACATCAACTTGGATAATACAATACAACCCAGTCTTTGGCAGTTCATGGAATTGAATGGTTTTAGTTTTGTTTTGTTGTGTCGCTCAGCATGAATTAGGTTCGATTAGATCATAGGTTTAAGAAAAATCATGGTGGGGTTTCAAATATGGACGTAAACTTTGATTTAGTCAACAAAAAAAACCTTTTAATTTAGACAACAAAACCATTAAGTTAGGTTTAGGAAAAACATGGTTGGGCTTAAAATGTGTCCCTTCACAACACCGGTCTTGTGATTGAAGGACCTGCATTTGTTAGAGCCATCCACCTCCCCTACTAACTCATGTAGTCTTTCTCTGTCTCATTCTACGTCTTGTTTGTCTGCCCGGCTGTAGCCAAGCCTTCTGACCATACAGGACGGCAGTCAGTCACAGACAGGCCTGTACACAAACAGATGTTGAGCTCCGTGTCTGCAGCTGAAGTTGGCTTGACATACGAGGGGTCTCATTTTCACAAACCAACCCTGACATGACAGGACTGTGGTCAGATCGAATGCTCCCTTAATCCCGTTAGTGTGGTGTGGATAGTGCTCCCTCTGCAGCATACAGAGCCCTTGTGTGGCATAACCAGACTTGGAATTTGATGGGAATGTTGTTTACTGCTTGACTTTATATAATGTCGTCCTTTGTTGAGCGTGATGGGAGCTGTCGTTAAACGGTGGCTCGGTAAATGTAATTTCCCTCGACACAATTAATGACATCCTGATTTTAAAGGTAGACTTTTTATAAGCTTCGGTAGACGCCGTTAGCAGGACCGTAATCTGTGGATGGCCCTGGACCTGCTTGGACCAGACTTCCTGTTTACATAACCCGAGGCTTTTGCCACTATAGTTTCAGGAATCTGACAACATTCTCAGTTAAACACCAGCCCTCCGTGGTGATTTCCGTCTAAGCTTTTATTTATGCGGGGAGAGCTGACAGAACAACAATCGGCTAAACACTCACATGGTAGGTTTCCAGCACAAACGGCACTGTGCCTCTTTTGGATGAGCGTCCGCTATAAGGAGCTGGACTAGAGTGTAAGGTAAATGGAATCCGGCTTCTAAAGCAGAAATGTGGAGACGGCTCTTCTCTTGATATGGAACCGGGAGACGGATTTGCTCGGGTGCTTGTTGTGTTTTGGCATCCGTGGCATACTTTTAGTTTTTCTTTTTGTAAATTGATCTACAAACGCAATAACACATGTGGAGAGCGAAGAGAAGCACATTGCATAATGAGCTGTTGTGATCAAACTCTGCTGCAAAAGAATCAATATGACAAGCAGAAACCCAAATTAACTACACTAACTACAGCATACCTTTTAAAGGGAACACATTTGTACATTTTCAGAGGTACTGTTTTATTATCTGTAATTTAACCCCCGATATGTGAGTGTAGCAGGAATCTGTTCTTCACGCTATCTAAGAGAGGTGGAAGAGACGGAGCTGATTTGTTTTCCAACACTTTTGAGAAGACCATAACAAGGCCCAGGTGGCTTAGCGCAAAGACACCGACTTGCCACAGGTTGTATTTTTGTGTTTTGTTTGACGGCTCTATGCAGTTCTGTTTTGTGTTGGAACAGAGCGGCATGTAGCTCCAGGAGTCTGGATGCTGCCGGAGAACGGAAACAAAACATTGCTTTATTCTCCAAAGTATAATGAATATGCAAAGCTTTGTCTTCAAGGCACAGTGCAGTGAAATATTAATGTGGTGTAACGAGATGATTAGTAGATGAGCAACAAGACCCCACAGTCACTCTTATCACTTTCATCTACATTCATCAAAGCGACGCAGCAGAAGTGGCGCTCCAAGAATCAGACCGACGGTTTAAGTAGAACACAACAGTAGTTCTGATGAAAATGACACACAGGATGCAAGCGGTAATACTATTACAGTCATCCGGTGTGGCAGAAAGAAAGGCAAGCACCATGCTCTGGGATGCACGACAAAAGGCTGCCGTTACATCACGGCGCGTTGCCATGGCGCTGTCTACAGCAGCTCCTGTTGCACAGTGAGAGACGATTTAGGAGGACTGGAGAAGGAAGTGATGCATCTGGTAGGCTGGTGTCAAGCGCTCCATCATGTGCCAAGACCAACTATAGCGCTGCATAAAAAAAATATATCAAGCCTCCAACAAATATAACGCACCGCCCTGCAGGGGCGACGTATTCAATCAAAGTGGGTCAAAACAAGCATGTGGCCTCAGGTTTAAGTGAAAAACCTCATGGTAGGTTTTAGATAAATGCGTAAACTTAGGTTTGGGCAACAAAACATCTTAAGTTTAGGAAAAGCATCATGGTGGGTTTTCAAATAAATAAGTAAACTAAGGTTTTGGCAACAAAACCACTTTTAAAAACAACATCATGGTTCAGGACGCCTCCCTTTAGAGGTTTTCCAGGCACGTCCATCTGGTAGGAGGCCCCGGGGAAGACCCAGGACACGCTGGAGGGATTATATCTCCCAGCTGGCCTGGGAACGCCTCGGGATCCCCCAGAATGAGCTGGTAGATGTTGCGGGTGAGAGAGAAGTCTGGGTCAGCCTGCTTGACCTGCTGCCTCCGCGACCCGACCCCGGATAAGCGGTGGAAAATGGATGGATGGATGGATGGATCATGGTTCGGTTTAGTCATATAAAAAAATGCATTGCTCTGCAGGGCAACGACGACGAGAAACGCTTTGTATTCAATCCAATCGATGCAAAACACACACACACACACACACCAGGTAAAATACCTTGCACCATTGCTAATTTTACTGTTTACATTGCAGGCATCAAGACCTGCCATGTCTTTTCAGGAATATAAACTGTTTTTCGTAATATGAACTGTCTTGGTGTCTGATAAGCCTGGACTTCCTGGTTTTGTATTTTATCTTCTGACTGGTAACTGTAGCAACACGCCCAAATGCACGTAGCACCATGCTTTCTTTTTTTGGCGCAGTGCCATGTTGATCTTAACACATAAGCTCCATAGATATGCAGCAGGGTGCCGTTACACAATACAGTAGCATAACACCTGGCGGTGGAGGATCCACGGCTTCTTTATGAACGTCTAACATGGACGGTATCGCAAAGCATTTGTTTTCAGCGTGGCTTGGTGTCAACCATACCCGTCTCTGTGAGGACGTGTACACAGTGGCGTCGCTCGACAGTCCGCTGAAGACAATCGAATTGAAGCAGAACTCGTTTCACTCGCAGCTTTTACTGAGCACCACTTGAGCAGTGTGATGCCGAAGCTCATGAATAGCTCGCAGGCATTCCTCGGCGCTGGAGAGAGATAAGAATAGCGCTCTTTCTTTCTTTCGGCTCGGTGGTGTGGCTGTGGGCTGGCGAGCCGCGCTGTTCTGTTCCAGCAGTGCTGCTCTGTTCCAGCAGTGCTGCTCTCAAAACGTAAAAGCAAAGGGAGGGGGGAAGAAGTAGGTGCCCTCTGTGCACAGCAGAGCAGCTTGGCCTCGGATACATTTTGCTCCATCAGTGTGTATATACAGATATGCAGTGGTCTGCAATTAGGCCGCTTCCTGTTTGAACACGGGACACGGCGGCGCTGTGGAGCTCGGCCATGGATGCTCTCGGGGAGAGCGCCGGCCAGGCCGTCTGAGGAGATGCACCATTTTCACGGCTCCTAAATGATACGGCGGCCCTGCATGTGGGAAGACTACTGACTCACTCAGTGAACACAATGATACTTTCCATGAAATCCCCTTCAGAAGCACAGGGGAAATAATCAAAGAGAAGGGAGATGTTGAAGAAGACGGGATCATTATACTCAAGTTGTTGTCAAGTTGGCCAGAGTACTCACACTCACTCCGGACAACTAAAGGCTCCTCCCTACCTCGTACAAAGCACTGGAAAATATGCATCCACTTCCTCCCTCTCAATCACCTCCCACCCCATTTTTCAACTTCCTGTTCTCTTGGCTGGTCGGATGTGAGAAGCTTTGAATGGATCTACTGCGGGAGGCCATATTCAGTCAATGTAACACCTTTTAAAACTGCAGATTTATCACTTTTGTAAAGGTCCGTAGCGGTTAAGAGATGTAAAAAACACACACTTTGGAATCACCGATACTGAGCATTAAATACTGAAATCGGTCTTGCATTTCTAAAGTTTTTCAGTGTTCAGTGAGTTATGCATACTGTTCATAAAATAAATGTATTATAAAAATGTGTGTATGACATTTGTACAGAGGTGGGATTTTTATTTTTATTTTACAGTAATGTTGTGTTGCTGTAACACATCTCTTCCAACACTTGTTTTATAGATGCACATTTAAGGCTTGTTTAAATACGGCCCGATTTTGGAACATTGGGTTCAGCCTCTGGGATTGAGCATATAAAAAAATATAAGAAAAAATCAAATAAATAAAACAAAAACCCCCAAAAATGTCAAATCCCTGCCTCACAAGTCAATATAAGTTAATTGTGTCATGTTTATAACACTATTACACAATAATTATAAACATAAACCATAAGGATGACTTAAAGTGACTCAAAACCGACTAAGTATGGACCCCGACTAGCTAGATACACTTTTTTAGAATCCTTAGAGCCTACAGAGTCCGCCAATACCAACCATTCCACTCTCACACAAAGCATCGCAAAGATATGCACAATGATTCCAGGAACATCACTGAAGATGTGTCCAGATTAGGCATCAGTAGATGTATGTACACAGTGAATACCCTGAGTGATCAGTGACAGCCAGGAAAGACTGGATCCATGGCTTAAAGATCCACCGAGCGAGGATGAAGTGCCCGCTGGGAGCAGAAGCAACACAACGCACAGGTGTTACACCTGGTGAGACGCAGGAGGGGCCAGGCCCGGAGTCACCCCATAGTGCCCAGAACCTCCAAGTGTTGCAAACTAATCCCTCGAGCATCAAGTCTGACAGGAGGCGGATCAAATGGCCTGCAGCTAGCATGACCTCACTCTGGAAGCAGTTCGATGACGATGTCGACCAAATTCTGGATGCAATGGCGAAAGGAGAGGCCGACAGGAAGCTACGAGCTATGACAACAATCATTGTCAGCATCGCAGCTGAACGGTTTGGCGAGGAGGAGAAGAAAAGCTCTGGAACATCTTACTCAAAGAATCAAAGAGCTGTAAGGATCCACAACATCAGGCAGGAGATGACAGCGCTAAAATCCCAGTACAAGGCTGCAGGATATGAGGAACGCATTGGCCTGGCCCAGCTAATGTGCATCCTTCGGAAAAACATCAGAGTTCTCCGCCAGGCTGAGTGGCATCGGAGGCGGCGGTGCGAGAGGGCACGTAAACGTGCTGCATTCATCGCTAACCCCTTCAAGTTCACCAAGGATTTGCTGGGGCAGAAGCGCAGTGGCAAACTGGCCTCCTCGCAGGAAGACATAGACCAACATCTGAAGCAGACGTACAGCGACCCCGCAAGAGAGCAGGAGTTGGGAGAGTGTAACAACCTCATAGAACCCCCTGAACCAGAAGTGCAGTTCGACATGTCGGAGCTGCAGCTAAAGGAAGTCAGGGAGGTTGTCCGCAAAGCAAGGGCAAGCTCTGCTCCAGGACCGAGTGGCACTTCATACAAAGTGTATAAGAACTGTCCCAAACTCCTGCTGCGTCTGTGGAAAATCCTGCGAGTCTTCTGGAGAAGAGGGAGGATCCCTGAACAATGGAGAGTGGCTGAAGGGGTATTGATCCCGAAGGAGGAAAACTCCACTCAGCTAGACCAGTTCCGCATCATCTCCCTGCTGTGTGTTGAGGCAAAGGTTTTCTTCAGCGCTGTTTCCAAACGGCTGTGTACCTACCTGGCAAAGAACACCTACATCAATACATCGATACATCTGTCCAGAAAGGCGGCATTCCAGGAATGTCAGGATGTCTGGAGCATACTGGTGTGGTGACACAGCTCATTCGGGAGGCCAGAGAAAACAAGGGCAACCTGTCGGTGTTGTGGCTTGATCTGACAAATGCATTCGGTTCCATTCCACACAAGCTGGTTCAGCTCACCCTGAGAAAACATCATGTACCCAGCAGGTGTAGAGACCTCATTGCTGATTATTACAGCAATTTCAGGATGAGGGTCTCTTCAGGAGCAATAACATCCAGTTTGCACAAGGTGGAGATCGGTATCATCACAGGGTGTACTATCTCTGTGACATTGTTCTCCCTAGCCATGAACATGCTCACTAAGTCTGCTGAGCGAGAGTGCAGAGGGCCCCGCACGAATTCCGGACAACGGCAACCACCCATCAGGGCATTCATGGATGACCTCACAGTCATGACAGAATCAGTCCCAGGCTGCCGGTGGATTTTGAAGGAACTTGTGAAGCTGGTGGAGTGGGCCCGGATGCGTTTCAAACCCGCCAAATCCAGATCAATGGTGCTGAGGAAAGGGAAGGTGGAGGACATGTTCCGGTTTAACATCACAGGCACAGCCATTCCAACTATCACAGATAAGCCAGTCAAGAGCTTGGGCAAGGTTTTTGACTGCTCTCTGAAAGACACAACATCTATCCAGTCGACCTGTACTGAGTTGGATGGCTGGCTGAAATCCGTGGACAAGTCAGGCCTACCTGGGAAGTTTAAAGCCTGGGTCTACCAACATGGCATTCTGCCCAGGATCCTGTGGCCCCTCCTTGTCTACGCGGTCCCTATCTCAACAGTTGAGACCTTGGAGAGGAAAGTCAGCAAACACTTCCGGAGATGGCTTGGATTACCAAGGAGCCTGAGCAGCATTGCACTCTACGGGAACACCAACAAACTGCAACTGCCTTTCAAATCCTTGGAGGAGGAATTCAAGGCAACTAGAGCCAGAGAAGTGATTCAGTACAGGGACTCAAGTGATCCGAAGGTGGCTATAGCAGGGATCCAAGTGAGGACTGGCAGGAAATGGAGGGCAGAGGAAGCGGTTCAAGAGGCAGATGCAAGGCTGCGTCACAGGAGCTTGGTGGGAGTGGTCACACGAGGTCGAGCAGGGCTAGGATTCTATCCAACTCCCCAAATGAACACCAGGGGGAAGGAAGGGCGACAACTTGTTCAGGATGAGGTGAGAGCAGCAGTGGAGGAGACGAGAACCTGCAAGGCAGTGGGAATGAAGCAACAGGGAGCTTGGACGAGGTGGGAGAATGCGGTTGAAAGGAAAGTGACCTGGGCTGAGCTTTGGAAAGCCGAGCCTCACCGCATCAAATTCCTCATCCAGGTAGTGTATGACGTGCTTCCAAGCCCGTCAAATCTGCACATATGGGGCATAGTAGAGACACCAGCATGCCCACTGTGTTCCAAGTGAGGAACCCTGGAACACATCCTCAGTTGCTGTACAAGGGCACTTGGAGATGGTCGGTACAGGTAGAGGCATGACCAAGTCCTCAAGACCATTGCTGAAGCCATCAGCGCAGGACTGGCGTGGGCAAAGCAGTTCCGACCCTCCATCCTGACGTCTGCAAGAGACTGGCAGTTGCTGGTGGACCTTGAACATCAGCTGAAGTTCCCCAGCCATATTGCAGTCACCACCCTGCGACCAGACATTGTCCTTGTGTCTGAGTCCACCAAGCAAGTAGTGCTGCTGGAGCTGACAGTCCCGTGGGAAGATCGCTTGGAAGAAGCCTTTGAGAGGAAGCTCACCAAATACGCAGGACTGGTCAGTGACTGCCAGCAGGCTGGCTGGAGAGCAAGGTGTTTCCCTGTGGAGGTTTGATGCAGAGGATTTGCAGCCCGTTCCTTGGCCAGAGCCTTCAGTAGTTTAGGCATTGAGAGTGAGAGAAAGAGGAGAGCCATCCACAGTACCACCGATGCTGCAGAGAGAGCCTCAAGATGGCTGTGGCTCAAAAGAGGGGAGCCATGGAGTCATGGTAGCTAGCTTGCCATCTGGACACAAGCAGGGGTCTGATCAGCCCCGGCTGGGTCACCTGGAGGAGGGCGTATGATGTTGAAAGACCCGAAACGTCCAATGATTCCAGGAACATCACTGAAGATGTGTCCAGATTAGGCATCAGTAGATGTACACAGTGCACAAGAACGTCATTTGTGTCCAGCAAAAAATATGAAAATTGACTTACTTATGGCTGAAATATGAATATTCCAGGCCTTCCTGCTCCCTACTGACAGCTAAGGCCAAGGAGCACCCTGCTGCAGTGAAACGAGCCCCGTTCAGGGAACACCGAGGACTGTGGGAACCTTCATGCTTGAGCGGAGTTAATATGCGTTCTCTACATTTATTTAACTAAAATAATTATTAAAAATACTTAACTTCACTCAATCAAAGCCAAACTTCGCACAGATACTCCTACAATATTGAGCTATTTTATAGTATTCATATCGATGTGTAAGGTAATAGAAATTAACCTTTAACATCTTTTTTTTCAAAATATATATCTTTTTACATTCTTTTTTTATGTATGTGTATTATCATAAACCAATATACCACTAACACATATATGGCCTTATTATCTATCTTCACAAGGGTCTTCTATATTTTATATTTTTCAAATAGACCTTGTGAATGAGGAGATAATCAGGATTTAATGAGAAAAAAAGCATCTGCAATTTTGGCTAAAAACATTGGTGCGGGGCATATGGTTAATGCATTTGCACCACCGGCTTTCCTAAACAGGACAGTAACATTTTGTATGTTGCCGATTCTTCTGCTTGTCTGGGAAGCAGGCTGTGGTGGGTAGTTTTGACTTGCGGCCTGTGGGAATGTCCATACACACACACATTACAATATAGACCATCGTCAGCGGTGGTCTTATGAGTCTAAAACAATGGCCGTAAGTTGGAACACATCTTATCCTGTGAAATAAACTGATTGTTGGTGTTATTTCTAATGCTTTTTGTTTTGTTTTGTCACAGCTCTGATGGTACTAGCTGAACACTGACCGCTACCTGCCCGAGGACACCAGCTGCCCAATTCCCTTCATCATGACTGGGATGCACGTAAGTGAACACACACACACACACACACACACACACACACACACACACACACACACACACACACACACGCACACACACACACAATGACCTACCCAGTGTACAGGTTTACAGGAAGGCAAACACTTTCTAAACTCGACCTGCTCTACATTGCATACAACTACACACATCTAAACAAGCAGAAGCTGAACGTCCATATTAACAAGGAAGTGAGACATTAAAGGGTAAACCAAGGACGTAGCTGCAACTAATGATCATTGCAATGACTAAATTATCGCTAATTATTCTTACAATAAATTGCAAGGTGTATAAAAAGAAAACGTTTTTCAAGGTGACTTTATATTACCTGTTTTATAGAACTAACAGTTAAAAATCTGAAGGTATTCAGTTTTTAATGAAGAACAGAACAAAGCAGCAAATCCTCCCATTGGAGATGTTTGAAACAGAATTATTGGTGTTTCGGCTCAATCAATTATCAAATTGATTTTAGATTTCTCTCATTTGATTAGTTAACCTGTTGCTTTAGCAGTATGTGGACTTCGGCATTTTTACATCATTAGAATTTCAGAAAACACCAAATAAAAGATTCAGCTAATTTTTAAAATATAAACGTTTTGGTCATTCTGCTGGTTCTCGATACCTTCCTGTCATGTGCGTCACATTCCCTGAGACAAACTTAACTCGATAAAGATGAACTAACGAGCATGCATACCTGGAAACTTGAGCAGGAGGTGCTGACTGAAACCCGTATCTGTAGGGAGGCATGAATGCACACAGCTGGTGAGCACACTCATCCAAGTGCCCGGCTCAGTTTATTGTGGTTTCACATTACCTGACCGCCGCCACGCTCCAACTAATGCTTCACAAGTGCTGGCTTCTGATCACTTTCCCTCCCGCTTCCTCCAGATGTCTTTATTGATCCCGGTTTCTTTTTGATCAAACACAGCAGTGCTCTGCTGCAGTCAGAGAAAGATTTATTTTTAAGAATTTAAAAAAAAGCGGATGGAGGCTGGATTCATTTTTATTACTAGAATTCTGATGATTTCATCATTTTTTTTGGTAGTAAATCCTAATTGCAACTAATAATATTGGATGTTGTAATGCCACAATCAATAATTCACGTCTGAATATTCGGCCTACTTGTGCCTCGAGAACCTGACAGAAAACTCTGTGGTTTATAACACCATTGATGCATTATGGATTCAGTGGTAGCGTGTTTTTAGAACTAGATCAAGAGGTCCCAGAAGAGGTTTTGGACCGTAAAGGGGAAGCTTATGTTTTGATTTAATATATGTGAATGCAACTTCAGGTGAGATGCAGCACGTGGTTTTCTTCCCACGTTGCTTTTATTGCGCTCGGCTACATTTTTAAATGATTAAAGATCCTCAAGGAAATATCCCCACTAACACATTCTGCCCAGTAAAACCAGTTTCCATAAAGTCCTTTTGTCGGAACTTCATAACAGCAGAGAATTCAAGGCCGACTATGTAGCTACATAACCTTTCAAGTCGCAGCCAGCACCAGTGGCCCAAACACATCACGTGATAAAACCAGCGGGAGTAAAGCGGCCCGTACGAGGACCTCCGGCTCCCTCACACCTGCTGCTTTGTGCTCTTGGCTTTCTCGTTTCATCTCATCCTCTCTACCGTGGTATGCTTGTGATCACGACCGCCGCGCCCGATCTAACGGGCTCAAACTGAATGCACAAAGCATCTTCGTCCCAGCTGTCATTACCGTTTGTATTTTAGGCACGCTGCTGCCACATTTACATTATTCAGAGTGACTGACAATGAGCGCAGCTGGCCTTTCAAGACGCCCTCGGAAAAGCAAATTCTGAGGCAGCGACTGTGATATAATGACTTTGTTTAAGATGAGCCGGAGAACGGGAGATGTCCCTCATAGACGACGCAGGTTATTTTTTTACCTGAGCTCCCAAAACTCAACAAACCAGCAAGATGAATGGAGGTGGAAGTTGTCCCACCTATGAGTGTATCATTAGGAGATATGTTTAATTTATTAATTTCATACAAGTTTATATCTGTTGAAGGTTCACTGAAAACACTGCAGACTGTCCCAGCTGGGCGGTCATTGACAAGTTTACAAATATTCCCTTTTTTTGCCCGTATTCCGAACAATAACAAATATTCCTCATAAGCTGTTTACATGGCTAATAAGAAGCACTATTCCTGGTTACATACAGACGTGCATATTCCGATTAACGGAAGAACACTTTCTTGAAAAGGTTGGCGATATTTAAACGTATCCAAAAGAAAACCATTCCTACACGCTGCTTAAAAGTAGGAGTGTTTCTCCTTTTGACCAGAAATGTGTGCTTTCATGCATCTCTTACTTCAACTTTGCAAACTATTGGTCAATTGGTTTGTGTACAACGCGCTGAGCTGGTTGGAAAAAGTCAGTGGGTCGCTAAGATCTGTAAAAACCCTGATTGAGACGGATATTCCAAATGCGCTGAATACATGTCCAAAGAATGCCCCTAAAACCTGAATAACATCCACATGTCCCAGAGGTCTTATTTGGAAATTGCTCCATTTGGAATAAGGCCTAATTCAGAATGTCCAAATGGAATATGATTTTACATGAAATTTGGAATACTGCCATTTTCTGAATAATAGTGGACCATGGGAAGCTTTGGGAGCACTGGGAATGAGTCCAACGTCATAGCACAACACAGGAAACTTCATGTGGGCGGATGGTTTGTTCTAACAATTAAGTTTAGTGTATTTAGCCCACTGCAGTAACAAGATGGTGAGTTTGTGAGAAGGCCACAGTTGGCCATATTGATAGCAGACTGACAGCCACTGAGCAAAATGGAGATACTTTTAGTTCCTGTAAGCTGTGGGCTGTAGATGGTCAAATGAAAGTGTATTTCCTTAAAGAAACGAGTTAAACTAGACCAGAAAGCTGAAACATATTTTCCCCTCACATACCGAAAGATGACACTAAGGCAGAGTGCAGTATCTGGTATCATGCATAGACTGGATATAAGACGTGGACCCTTAACGGCTCTGGCAGCGACAGTGACCTGTCAATCACAAAGTAGCCCGCCCTAAAGCATACCCTGCTTTATGGTCTATTTGACTCTAAATAGGAACATAATTTACTAAATGAACATCATGCTGTATGGTAGAAGCCTTGAAACTAGAGATTGAGACATCAAATCATGTTTACAATGTTTTCTGAGGGAATAAATCAAGAAAGAAGTAGAGTAATTTTCTCACAGACTTCTATACAACCAGAGGAGTCGCCCCCCCTGGTGGTCAGTAGAGAGAATGCAAGTTTTAAGCCACTTCTGCATTGGTTTCACTTAACAGACTCAGAGGTTGCCGCCTGGTGTTAGAACACATTATAACCGGTCTATTGGTTTCACAGTTTGCTGTGCAGCCTGAAAACAGCCTTTTTTTTATCCTTGATCTCAACTTCACGGCCTCTGTAGTTCCTGCTCTCCGCAGGGCAGTGCAGTCTCCTCAACCTTTTGTAATGATTCACACAACCTCCTAGTGGTAGACTCGTCTCTCTAATCCGTGAACTGCGTGGTGCTGGCGTTCATATGCACAGAGATATGTCATTATCAGGGATCTGTGCATGCACTCAATTTGAGATACCGTCACAGATGTTTTGTCTTCTTCTTACCAATTAATAATAAATAGTTGTGCTGTGTGTGAAAAATCACAAAACGTTGGCTCCTCTCTGTCTCGCGTGATGTAGGCACCATGGTCGACTGGCACAGAGTGTGTAGCCAAGTACAACTTCCAGACTGCCAACGAGCAGGACCTGCCTTTCTGTAAAGGAGATTTACTGACCATCATCGGAGCCACCAGGGTGAGTGTGTGTGTGTGTGTGTGTGTGTGTGTGTGTGTGTGTGTGTGTGTGTGTGTGTGTGTGTGTGTGTGTGTGTGTGTGTGTGTGTGTGTGTGTGTGTGTGTGTGTGTGTGTGTGTGTGTGTGTGTGTGTGTGTGTGTGTGTGTGTGTGTGTGTGTGTGTGTGTGTGTGTGTGTGTGTGTGTGTGTGTGTGTGTGTGTGTGTGTGTGTGTGTGTGTGTGTGTGTAAATTTCCGAAAGAGTTTATTGTTTTTCAAGGATTTTTTTTTTTACGTACTTCATGAGGTTATACAGTGAATGATCATGTTTTGAATACTTGAAACTTGCAATTTTGAGGGGAGAGAGAAAAAAAGAGAAGGTGGCAGATTACAATCATGCCATCTTAAATCTCCAGGACTGTCAGACAAGCAGTACCATTCATAACCAACTTAATCTAAATGAATTAAGGTCATAACACCTCGCATGCTCGCTCTTCCCCCCCTCCTCCAACACCAGCACAGTTAAAGTTGTTTCTACTGTTCTTGATGTTTCACGTTGTCTTCCATGTCTCAGAAAACTGTTTGTTATTGATGCAGTTTCATATAACTGATTTATTTTTGCAAACAATGACTCTTTGTAACCATCAGTGCCTAATGTCGTATTTGGGGGACAGTATCTTTACTTAAATGACTCCTGTCTAAACATTAAGATTGCTGTTAACACAGAGTTAATGCTAATATCCTAATACCATTAATATATCAACTGACATGCTGCTGACAGTCAGAGCGGCCAATGCAATTAGCAAAATAAACTGTACTGTATGTCGACGAGCACGAAAACAAGAGCTACAGGATACGGTATATCTGCTTGGAAAAAACCAGAGATCCCACTGAACATAATTTCTGCAACAGCTTATGCCAATAAGTGGATTTAAGTACCCATTGTACCCAGTGCTGCTGCTATGTGACCCCCCCTGCATCACTTCTGCTGCCACCTGCCTTTTGAGAGCGACATGAGGGACTATAATTGCTCTTCCCCCACAGGAAGACTTCCGTTTATTAGCACCAGTACTAAGGCTGTGCGTTTTGGTTTGGTTTCAGGATCCCAACTGGTACAGAGCGAGGAACACAGTGGGCAGAGAGGGCACCATCCCGGCTAACTATGTCCAGAAAAGAGAAGGCGTCAAGTCAGGAGGGAAGCTTAGTCTTATGCCGTAAGTACCAGGGGGGTAATGGAGGAGGAAACCCAAAATAACCGTGTCTGTGTGTCATAAATGTATCGTGTATTTGTTATGAAACGTACTCTCTCAAAAATTGTTTAGAATTTTGTTTTGGTGATGTCTACATCTATATTGAAAACGGGGATCCATGATGCCAGTTTTGAGTACAATATATGCCGATTTGCAGCGGTAATCAAAATAACAATTTGAGCTTTAGTTATGTCTCTACATCTTTTGCCACATTCCTTTTTCTTTTTTTAAGTGTGTTTTTTTAAGTGTCAGTTCCCTGCAGCGTGGGTAAATGTGTTGTTGATTTCAAAAGTGAGTTAAAGTATCAAAAGATGGAAATCCATCTTTTTCAGTCTTTGGGCTCGTACAGCTTGTCTTCTCTCTTGTCTGCGTCTGGTTGCCACGGAGGCCGAGACACGCTGCGCACTTCATTTGAATCAGGATCTTTTGAAACAGCAGCTATTTAAAAAAAAAAGAAAAAAAAAAAAAAAAGAAGAGGAAAACATAACGGCCTATGCAAATGAAGCGAGACAGGAAGGCCGAGAGCACGCGGGCCTCAGCTGTATCATCACATAGCTATGAGATGTTGTCATCTGAAAAGCTGCCTGACTACAGATTAAGAGGAGCTTTTAATTGAAGTGTAGGATGATAAGAAGTCACTCTCGCAGAGAAGTGGTGCTCTGTGAGACATGTTCCACCATCTATATTAGATGTATTATATATTCATATGGCACCTTTCATACACGAAATACAGCACAGGGTGCTTTTTTAATAAAAGATGAACAAAGGTAATTTGAAACATATTAAAGTTTGACATCTTGTGCACAATTAATATTCAGTACCAAAGTGTCTGAGGCCAGAAGCAAACACTGAACCTCCCACCGGACTCAAATCCACTCCAACTTAATGATGGCGTAACCTCACTGCAGGTCTCATCTGTGTCGGGTAGGCTAAATAGTGATTATCTCCACAAGTACAAGGTTTATCTGAATAGTTTCAACAGCTATAATATACAGAAAACCCTTGTGAACATAGTAATATGTTATATGACGTACGTTCATATATGTGTTAGTGGTAAATTAGTTTATGAAAATACACAGAAAAAAAGAAGAGAAGAAATGTTCGATTTCTTTCAACGTTCATTTTTATTATCTTAATGATATTCACAAAGGCTGTTCTTTTTGTATAACATAGTTATATATGTAAAGAGTATCTGTGCGAAGTTTGGCTTTGATTGACTGAGGTTAAGTATTGTTAATAATAGCTTTAAAGAGTGTCTTTGAACGCATCTCGAAACACCACAGCTGGTTTCTGGTGACAGAGACCTACGTATAGCATACAAGCATTTTAAGGATATTCATATTTCAGCCATAGGTAAATACATTTTCATTTTTTTGCTGGACAACAAAGGACATGCTTGGGCTAATCTTTGCAAGGCTTTGTCTGAGAGAGGAACTCTGTAGGCTCTAAGGAGTCCAAAACCGTTGAGCTTTAGCTTGTAGTATGCGGGGTGCATTTTGAGTCACTTTGGTCGCCACTTGGAGTCACTTTGAGTCATATTTATGGTTTATGTTTATGGTTGAATTTTGTTTCTTTATTCACATATTATATGCTTTTGACTATGAAGTTCAGACTTTGCTGAATCTTTTGTATATTGACATCAAATGGGTCTGATATTGACTATGAGTTCATATAATCAACTGAACACATGACTAAAGCTCGGTTTTAGGGGTTCTGCCCCCATATAGGGGCATTTGGGGCCCATAGTAAAGATGAGATACTGCAGGCAAAAACATCCTTTGTTTGACTGTGATCTTCTTCCAGACTACTGGAAAAAAATCTAAAATGCACATTTAGGTGTTTTATTTCACTGCTTTGTTATTTTGCATCTGTAGATCTTCTTCAAAGTTCATAAAAAACTAGCATTAGATTTCCTAAAACACACAAAAAATTGTTTTAATATAAATTATCAACAGGGGAAATTTCATAGTGATATGTTTCCCCCATTCCCCTGTATCAATAATTTCAGCTTGTCAGGGTTTCGAGTTAATTTGTTATATTAGGGCCTGTGCTCGCATGGCGTTATTCAGCTGCGCTTACGGAGTTGACCGCATGCCACTGTAACATTCTGTTGGCAGGAAACATTTAAATCGACTTTTGACCCTCCTTGTCTCACTTCGTCAGCCTGCCGCTGAGAGCTGTAACCTCTCCCACTCACGGCGCCTGTCTGCACCAATGTCAACGCGGTGGCGGGGGTCACCCGGCTCTGGCTCGTCGCTGCATGTGTGGTCTGAACAGCTAACTTTTAGGTTAGCCTCGTGCAACTGGGAGGGCTTTGGAAACACAACAGCAGCAGGATCAGCTGCTAAACTCCAATTCTAGCTCTTACGTCCTGCTCTGATTAGATTTAACTTCAGAGATCGTCACTTTGAGTGATCATGGTATGATTCCTGTAAACAGACAAGTAGTCTGCTTTTTCCTCTCTTATCCCCCATGTATTACACTCAAAGGAATGAAAAGACTCAAATAGTTTGCATGGTTCTACGTGATTCCTTTACAGCAGCTCTTTTTATAAAAACGCTCAAGTCATCAGAAGTCGTTCTTCTAGAGCCGCCGTCCGTAACCCACGAGGACTCGTTCAGGGGATCCCTAACAGATGTCTCGGAGAAGACCTCTCCTCCTCTTCTGGCTTCCATTAGGGTTCAGCTGTGGTTCCTACTATACAGTCCTCGCCCTCCTCTGTCTGGCGTCTCAACAGCCTGTTCCCTCTGCTGCCCCTGTGTGGCTGCTTTGCACGTGCTGCTCTCGGATTAGCTAGAGTCAAAAGGAGCCCGCTGTCCATCGGAGAAGCCGCACGCGCTGATCTAATCAACTCAACCGGCTCTAAGCGGCTTTTCCACAAGGGCCTCCGCTGCGTGAGGAGGACGAGGTGTGAAGAGGAGGAGGAGTAGGGAGTGACGGAGGCAGCTGCGGTAAAACCAGACTGAATCAATTAGAGCCGTTGATTACCACTAGTTCACGATCCAAGACTGAAGGCTGCTACCGTTTGCCACCAAACACCCTTTTCTCAGATCGCAAAATGTGTTGTCGCTCTTGTTGTGCATCACCGGTGGTCAGAGGGGAGAACCAGCAGATGGAAGAATGCAGCAGAGTTCAGAATGGCAGTTCATTCTCAGTCAGTACAGAAATAAGAGGCTGTCAATCAGGACACTGCCCACAGAGTACTGTTAAGATCATGTATATATCATGTGTGTGTATATGTATATGAATTGTGTGTGTGTTTATGTACACAACCATAATGCCGATATGATCCAATCAGCATAATACTCAGAACCAGGATACTAATGTCTCACCATAAAGCAGCTGTCTAATCTTTCCATTAGAAGTCTGTCGACATATCCACCAGGCCATATGGTGGCGGTGAAACAGGGTTACAGCAAGACCATTGTTTTGTTGTCCTCAGAGAACAGCTTCTTTTTTATTTTATTTTTTTCAAACAAATCAAACTCCTTAGTCAGTCCATCTCTTAGTCACCCTGATCTCAGTCAGGAACTGGTGACATGGCTCTGTCTTGCCAAACCGCCTTGTCTGAGCACTTGCATATTTTTATTTGTTTTGCATTTTCCTGTTATTGCAGTGCGTGCGCTTCAGTTTCCGACTCTGCCTCAGGATCCTTGAGCATCATGCTTCCTGTTGTTTTGGGTCCAGGTATTTTCTCACCGAGTCTCCCACCCCCTTCCTCTTTGCTCTGCTCGAGTCAAACGGACCGGAAGTGCCGCCGGCCGGCCCCCCATAATTTTTCCCTCCTCATTTTCCAAGGAGGGCTGCGATGCGTGGAAGCGGATGGTAGCGTCAACGCAGAGCAGCTGAAGATTTTAGTTGTGTTAGCGCAGGGATCAGACTTGTTTCTTTAATGATCCGCGATTATTATATTATGTGTTTGTGTTTGCGCGCCAGCATGCAAACAGTACATAACAGTTTTTTTTATTATCTCAACCAGTCCCGTTCTCTTTTCTTTCCTACACATTCTTTGTCCCCGTCTGTCATTTTGATGTCTCACTCAGTCTCCTCCTCAACTTTTTTTTTTCTTTCTTTCTCTTCATTTCTTGCTCGCCTTCTTTTAAACACTTTCTCGCCACCATCTCCCCCCCCTTTCCCCCTTCTTGCCGTTAACATTCTGCCCACCTTTCGCCCTCTCTCCACGCAGCTGGTTTCACGGGAAGATAACTCGGGAGCAGGCCGAGCGACTCCTCTACCCTCCGGAGACGGGCTTGTTCTTGGTGAGGGAGAGCACCAACTACCCTGGCGATTACACCCTGTGCGTCAGCTGCGACGGCAAGGTGGAGCACTACCGCATCATCTACCACAACGGCAAGCTCACTATCGACGAGGAGGAGTACTTTGAGAACCTCATGCAGCTGGTTGAGGTGAGGGCACTCCTATTTTGTCCTCGCTTAATACTTTCAGGCCCCGTGTCGCGCCGGGCACTCAGTCCGGCAGATGGAAAAGGATCATTGGTTCCCAGTTAGTGGGAACCAAAAGTCAAGAGTGTTTCAGCCAAACCACAGATACAACGGGGAAACGAAACCTCTGACCACGCACTGACTGTCTTGTTGCCGAGAAGATGCTTCCTCTCTCCTAAAGCGCCATCGAGATGTTGCGCTAACATTTTCAGGCTACCAACAGAAAACATGATTTAGGTTTTAGGATTCCACAAACTTTATGCCTCATCACAGTTTCCTCAGGAAGACTGAAGAGTTGAAAGGAGTCAGTTTTATCATTTATTCATCTTTTTTTTTTTACCCCAAAAAAAGCAGCTTCTTAGTTGTAAGGATTTTCTGTGATGGTTAACTGAACATTGTCGGTTGCACTAAACATGCAAAATTGAATACCTCCCATCAGACTCGAGGAAATGCATCCTTCGCCATTTTCTGACATTCTATAAACCAAATGACGAATCTAGAGAGTCATGCATTAGTTAAAGCCCGGGAGGCTAAATTGAATTTTCCTCAGCTCTTGTTTTACAACCTGTGTGTAAAAACAGTTGGCGTGGACGTGTCCCAAAAAAAGTTGTCTCGTCCACTTTGCATTGGTTCTCACTTTGTGTCAAGTAATATTTAGGTTATTGAAGCAATCCAGGTCTGTTTCATAAGTCTTTATGTATCCATCATGTTACGGTTGAGATTTGTAAAATTAAGTTGAGTTAAACTGCGATTAATCATGCCGCAGTATGATTATGTAACTCTGTAAACACAAGAGACACACACACACACACACACACACACACACACACACACACACACACACACACACACACAAACACACACACACACACACAAACACACCCAAACACACCGAGTGTCCCCATGGAGTTCCCACCTTTAAAAAAATCTGACTCAAGTACATTCTTCAAAAAGCCGTCTGATCCTCTCACTCACTGCCTGTTATCTGTGAGCTGGTTCAGAGGAAGGACAGAGTGTGGAGAGGGGAAGTTGGGAGTCATTGGTGGGGGGAGGGCTTTCATCCTCTCAGATCACACTTTTAATTGGACCCCATCTCTTTGCCTCGCGGGCCAGCTGGCACCAAGACAATCTATTCTGTCCCCGCTGCAATCTTCTCTCTCTCTCTCTCTCTCTCTCTCTCTCTCTCTCTCTCTCTCTCTCTCTCTCTCTCTCTCTCTCTCTCTCTCTCTCTCTCTCGCTCTCTCTCGTTCACACCCCCCGGGTTTGCGTCTGCCTTCTTTCTTTTCCTTCACCTCCCTTGTGTGTTACCTGGCATATTGCTTCCTCTCCTGTGCTCTTTGTTATCCACCTCCACCTCTTCCCTCGCCTCACCCGCCCTCAGTCTCTCTCTCTCTCTCAATCTCACTATGTCTTTATCCTCCCCGGCGCCTGCATTCCCCTGTGTCTTCTCCTTTCTCACCATAACAGGCTGTGAGAGGATGCCTCGCATTCTTGTGTGTTTATCCGGCTCGCTCTCATTGGCTCGTCACAGCAGGCCTTGCATGGGTGTACACACAC
Source organism: Cottus gobio (assembly GCA_023566465.1). Lineage (NCBI taxonomy): Eukaryota > Metazoa > Chordata > Actinopteri > Perciformes > Cottidae > Cottus > Cottus gobio. Next base: position 27,440,032 of record CM042224.1, read on the forward strand.
ATACATATACACACACACACATATATATATATATATAGTTTTTCCAACTACAATCCTCATTTAGTATTTTTACTCTGTGATTACACCCTTCTGCTTTAATTACATATTGGAGGATCTCGATTTATCCAGCACAATTGTGTCCTAAAAACATATTTCCATGAATAAAATGTGTTAAGTGCTAATTATGAAACATTGTTTTTTGTTGTGTTAAATCTACATTTGTGTAATTGAGTATATGGGTGTTGTTATTCAACATATGTGGCCACACATATGCTCCACGGGCGCTTCACGAGGCTGCCCACTGCTCCTTAATTACTAAGGATGGGTTAAAATGCAGAGAATAAATGTCCCCACTGTGTGACTAAAAAGGGATTGATTATTATTATTATTATTATTATTATTATTATTATTATTATTATTATTATTATTATTATTATTATTATTATTATGTGAGTGTTGGTGCCCCCCTTCTCTCTCTCTCTCCTTCACCATGCTGCCCCCTGGTGGTCGCCACAGCGACTTACACTGTGTGGTCAATTCGGCATGCTGCAGTTGTATAACATGAACACACACCATTTGTTTTGTTCTCAGTGGGGTGGCGGTTCCTCTTGCTTTCACTGAGTTGCTACCGAGAGGTCACACACGGGTTTGAGCAACCATGTTGTTGTTTTTTCTCGTACATTTTGCTGCTTTTTTTTCTGCTTCGCTTCCAAAACATGGCGCCTGCCTTCACAAGGTCACAACGTCTAACCTGATTTCAGATATTGACAGGTCGTTTGGGGGCGGAATCATGCTTTGACCTCTCTGACACCCTCACACTTCTCCTGCTGCTGCTGCTGCTGCTGGTTCCCACAAAAAGCCTTCACAGCTCCACCTTAAGATGTGTACAGCCAGGCATAGGTTCATCAGGTTAATTTATTTCCAGAGGCTGACCCCATTGCCTTGAATCGATGAATGACTGCGATGCGGTTGCACTGGGTTTCAGTGATCTGCAGTGATTCCAGACAAGTGTCAAACTGTAAGAAAGCGCGATCGATGAAAGAACTTAACGAACTTCACGCCATCAAAACCTAATGATTCTCCTCGCTGCTGGAGCTGATTTGAACAGGGTCGATATCCCGTACGCATGAGATTGACTGACTGGGCTTCCGCACATCAACTCCGACCTGAATCCTCAAAAACTTGGACACAGATCCACCGCTGTGATCTTTCAACATCGGCCCTTGATCGTTCAATAGGTGGAAGACGGCAGAGTGAGAGTGAACTGTTGCAGTATAATCTGTAAAAAAGTTAGACGATGTAACCCTTTTTTTATAAAAATGACAACCTGGATCTTTATCTAGTAAAACCTTACACACTGACTTTTGTCCTCACATGTGGGAAAATAATTGCATGTAATGGTCCCCTGTCTGTCCGCAGCACTACACCAAAGACGCCGATGGCCTTTGCACCCGGCTGATCAAGCCCAAGTTGATGGAGGGAACGGTGGCCGCACAAGACGAGTTCTCCAGGAGTAAGGACACGCTAAGCTCATTAATGGAGAGAGAGAGAGAGAGAGAGAGAGAGAGAGAGAGAGAGAGAGAGAGAGAGAGAGAGAGAGAGAGAGAGAGAGAGAGAGAGAGAGAGAGAGAGAGAGAGAGAGAGAGAGAGAGAGAGAGAGAGAGAGAGAGAGAGAGAGAGAGAGAGAGAGAGAGAGAGAGAGAGAGAGAGAGAGAGAGAGAGAGAGAGAGAGAGAGAGAGAGAGAGAGAGAGAGAGAGAGAGAGAGAGAGAGAGAGAGAGAGAGAGAGAGAGAGAGAGAGAGAGAGAGAGAGAGAGAATCTTGTTTTTGACTGTCTTCGACTGTGAGGCCTGTTAAGTGTGCGGTCCTCTCTTGGCAGGCGGCTGGGCCTTGAACAGAAAGGAGCTGAAACTCCTGCAGACCATTGGCAAGGGGGAGTTTGGAGGTGAGGATTTCGGCATCATTAATTTGTTTCACACATCTGAGCCTCGGCCTCGGTCGCCTCGCGTATTGTAATAACGTCTTCCCCTGTCTGTGCCTCGTCAGACGTGATGGTAGGAGACTACAGAGGGAACAAGGTGGCGGTCAAGTGCATCAAAAATGACGCCACAGCGCAGGCTTTCATCGCCGAGGCCTCCGTCATGACGTAAGATTCCATGATGATAAATTAATAAATAGTTGTTTTCTATCACAGGTTGTTTTTCTATATTCCCGTCACATGTTTTCTGCTTCTGCTCTCAGGCAATTGAGGCACAACAACCTTGTGCAGTTGCTCGGGGTAATTGTGGAAGAGAGGGGCAGTCTCTACATCGTCACAGAGTACATGGCGAAGGTTTGTCGCATACGTTTTCTTTTCACAAAAACGGTGTTAGAAGAAATCGTATGTGGTTTGTTTAATCTCTACAAACGTGGAAGCCAATTACGGGGAAATTTATGTACAAAGCTGTTTCTTGGCTAGCAACTGCTGACGAGAAAGTAGTCTGGCGCCCTCACGGTACACAACGTAACATGTGGATTAAGCAAATAGTGAGCATCAGAGATGCGTAATGGATTTTTCTTTTTTCACAGCCAGGCTAGCTGTTCCAGTCATTATGCTAAGCTAACCCACTGCTGGCGGTAGCTTCATATTTACTGTACAGATATGAGAGTCGTAGCAATCTTGTCATTCAACTCTCCACCGAAACCCCCAGAAATGTAGAACTATTCCTTTTAATGTCATATGTGGAACGTAGAATAGAGATCACCACAATGTAAGCTGGTATCACCTAAATGGAGCATTAATGAGGATGAATAACTCGTCCATGCTGAAAACCTCCTCTGTGTCACAGGGCAGCCTCGTGGACTACCTGCGCTCCAGAGGACGGACCGTGCTCGGTGGAGACTGCTTACTCAAGTTCTCGCTGTGAGTCCTTTTCATCTCTTTTGAGTTCTCATTACATTTGTACAACAGACAAACGTTTAATCAGTACAGCTCAGGGGGCCAAGAGCTAAACTGCCGCTCTTTAGCTGTCAGGATCTGAATGGAGCTTCAAAAGAATGTTGTCAGGCTCACAAAATGGCATAAAAGAAGCCGATGTTTACCCAAGCAACCGCCGCGCGGGTCTCTGCCTTGATGAGTGGCTGCTTTATCTGCGAGTCAAGTGCCTTGTCTTTTTTATTTTTATTTATTTCACAGTCATTTAGCCGACGCTGTAACCCGGCACAACTCAAAATGACTGCAACCATTACACGAGTGTCAACACTCAGATCAGCAGGCATCAAAACATGCTTCCAACGAGGAAGTATTTTGTGATTCATTTTCACAGTGTGAGCTGTGTGATCGTTTTTATCCTCCACCACCTTTTCTGCATGAATCATGCTTGAGCTGCGTTTGTCATTTGACCTGTCTGGCAAGGCCACAACAATGTCCACATAGATTAAGGGAGGCCGTCACCTCTTCACCTCTTCATCTGTCCTCCTCTCGCTGTGCCGCCCAGTGACGTGTGCGAAGCCATGGAGTACCTGGAGGCCAACAACTTCGTGCACAGAGACCTGGCGGCCCGCAACGTGCTGGTGTCCGACGACAACATCGCCAAGGTCAGCGACTTCGGCCTCACCAAGGAGGCGTCCTCCATACAGGACACGGCCAAGCTGCCCGTCAAGTGGACCTCACCCGAGGCAATAAGAGAGAAGGTGAGAGGCGACGAGGGGGCGGACGGGGAAACAGACCGGGGCTCATGCGTGTGGCTTTCTCTGCATTTGTTCTCCTCTAGTACCAGCATTAACCCTCCTATTACCTTTGGGGTCAATTTGACCCCATTCAATGTTTAACGTCTCTAAATAAATTATTGACGTCATTTTTTTTGCTTCATATTTCATGACTTTTCCTAATTTATTGGGGACAACTGGGTAAACATAAAATTAACAAGAAGATATGTTTTCAATTTCCTGTACACAACTTGTACGCATCGGTGTTCTTCAGGGGTCAATTTGACCCCAAGCTGTTTTTCACTGTAAAACATATAAGAAATATCAACATGTTACACACATTGGTTCTGGTTGTTTTGGATGATATTGAGGTCACTATAACAAACAATTGTATAATCTTCAGAAAGTTTTAGGGCCCTAACCTTACATAAACCTTACATGAATTGTGTTTGTTTTTCCTGGGGTCAAAATGACCCCCGAACATAATCCATGTTACTATTCTTGATAACAGAATTTTTGTTTCATATCAAATAATATAGATATAAAAAATATGTACTTAGACATAATATAAAGCCATTAAAACACCAAAAATATATCTCTTTCCAATTTTAGGTCAATCAGTGAGATTTTAATGGTGATCTGCATATTTTGCCATAGTCGCGAATATTCTGGATGTATCAGGGGAGGGGGGGGTGTATTTTTATTTATTTAAAGGGCTATTTAGGTAGTCAACAAACAAACATAAAGTACCTGACACTCAAACTTGGGAAACAATATTAACTCTAATAATTTTCGGAAGGTTTAAGTTGCTGGGGTCAAATTGACCCCAAGGGTAAAAGATGTTAGTAAATTTGAAGGTAATAGGAGGGTTAAGAAGAGTTAAAGAGAAGTGTTTTTTTATGTGATGCCAAACCTGCTATCTTTGATTCTAAGTGCTAAGGATTTACTCCTGGTACCTTTTGTAATAGTTGGTAGTAATTTATTATGACTTACCCTTTTTTTGTGATCATATTTGTATTAATTTTCTCAATATGCATATAAAGAAAAGATGTGCACAATACATGAACATAAAGATACACAAGATAATTATAATAATTAATATGGGATATTAATGAAGCATTATGCAGATGTGTATTGTAACATAGTAGAAAGTCACTGTGGGTTTTCATCACTGAGAAGTATGAAAGCTGCATGCCAATAGTGTAACTGTCCCTTTAAGGAGGGGGCTAGTTAGTTGGTTTCACGGGACGGTGGAGTGAGTAAGTAAAAACACCAGAAGCTGAAAGGTGAGGGAGTGTGATTGGGCCGAGGGATCACTCCGCCGCTGTGAAACTGTTAGCATACTGTGAGACTAACCAATGAGAGGTGAGTGTGCCCAGTGTTTAATAAAACCCTTCGTGAATTGTTGTACGGGGTTCATTAGCCGACGCGAAGACAGCTAACTGTTGCATCCGTAATGGCCAGTGGACGCTGAAAGCTTTGCACCCTTGATCGTGAATTTTTATGCTGCATCACCTTTGACCTACATTTTTATTAAATCTGTTTATATTGTAACTTTCTGAATCCGGGACTTCTCTTCAGGCAAGCACACAAGGTTTCGAAACACAACACACCTGTTTGGTTCACGAGTTCAGGTGAACTGGATTCCCGTTTGGGACTTTATTTCAAAGCGGGGGCAGTTTAACTTCCTTCATCTTCTTCCCCTAATCTTTCAAATCTGCATGTGCACATGCTCTTCGGACCCTACGATGACATGAAATTCCAACTCACTGAGCACATTTTGTTGTTGCGTCTGTGTTTATCGTCACGCTATTCATGTTTCCTCATTTGAACTCTTGAAATGGCACCAAAACAAACAACACAAGAGCTTTTTTTTCATGGCTAAGGGAAGCAAAAAATACCTGAATGCATTTGTTTGATGTGTGCTCGCTCCCACCCCTTTTTTTGTGTCTAACAGAGGTTTTCCACAAAGTCAGACGTTTGGAGTTACGGAATCCTACTTTGGGAGATCTACTCCTTCGGGCGCGTGCCTTACCCTAGAATTGTGAGTACCTGAACGCCCCATTTCTGTGGCTCGCTGAGGTTCAATGCACACCAGCAGATGGCGTGCATGCGTGTGTGTGTGTGTGTGTGCGCAATTAGACTGCTGGAGCAGGTGATAAAATGTGACACAACATGCGCTTTATTAAATTAAAATATTTCTGCATTGTTGCATTTACATATTTAGTAATTTGCCTATCAGCTGAATATCAGTCAACATGCTCAACTCTCTCTCCCTCAGCCACTGAAAGAGGTGGTGCCCCGGGTGGAGAAGGGATACAAGATGGACGCCCCGGATGGCTGCCCGCCCGTGGTGTACGACCTGATGAAGCAGTGCTGGACCCTGGACTCTGTCGTGCGGCCCTCCTTCCGCATGCTGAGGGACAAGCTGCAGCATATCAGAGCCAAGGAGCTCTACCTGTGAAGAGGGGGAAGGGGGGGAGGGGGAGGAGCTGGTCGAGACACAGTGGTGGTAGGAGGAGGAAGACGAGAAGAAGAGGGACCACAGCATCTTCCTCCTGCCTGCCCAGCCCGCTGACCTGTGGGACTGCCCTACTGTGCCCCCCCTACCCCCCTGACCTTTGACCTCAGGCGTTCCCACCTGCCTCCCTCTTCCTCCACACAAGGACCGTTTTCCTGTTTGTGTTGTAAAGCTTTTGCCAGCGTTTCCTCTCCTCTCGACAGGCCACCGCTCTTTCCTCGCTCTATCCCCACCGCTGCTCGCTCTCTTGGTCCAAGTCTCTCTTCCTCCACCTGGAAGATCCTTTTTTTTTTTGCTCTTATTTTTATATTTTTTCCTCCTCCTCTCCTGAACATGGTGTTAACTGGAGGGGAGGCTGGCCTTTTTCCCTCCATGTTTGTCAGGTGCTCCCCCCCACCCCCTTCCATCATTCCTGGATCTCTGCATCGCCGTGTTGCTCTACATGAATTCAGCCCAGCTCTCTTGTCATTCCATCCTTTCTTCTCTCCCTTTGTCCCCTGCCTTCCCCCTCGGCGTGGTGTCAGGCGTGGGGCCTTCGCTCTGTGCTAAAGTGCCTCCAGTCTACAGAGCTCCAGACTTCCTTGCAGCATGTCTTTCAACTGGACTTTTGTATTTTATTTTTAATTCCTTTTTTTAAGATATCTTTTTTATTGCTTTCATTTTTTTTCAGGGAGGTTATCAAACCATTTTTTATTTTTATTTTAGTGCCATCTCCTGCACCTCCATCACCCAATCGGACTGGGATGTATTTTGAGTTTTTTTGTACCACGTGTCCATGAAGAGAGCGTGAACAGGAAGAGGGAGGATTTAGGGGGCCAGTATCATGTCCTCTAACCAGTACTGGGAAAGGGGGGGCAGGACAATAACGGTAGAAGGCCAGAGAGGAAGTTCACAAACATGGTTGATTCATCATACGTTGGCTTGTTTTTATATCAAAATATATTTAAAGGATTCCAACAAAAACAAAAAAACGAACAAGGAAAAAACTGACGAATAAAACTGACGTATAAAAAACAAAAAGGACTTTCAGAAGCCGGGAGTCTCTTGGCGTTAGGAATGTTCAGTGTCTCTGTGAACGCTGGGGTCGGGTGGTGCATGCTGTGAGAGGCCTTGGGTTCAACTGTCAGTGCTTTCAATGTTCAGTGTTTTATTATGCTATCATGATTATGAATAAATCATTCCATCTGAACAGCGTGGAAACACCTGCATCATTGTATCAGCGTGGGTGTGTGGAGGGGAGCCCGGAAGGCACACTGTCTCAGGGTTTGGCATATTGGGATTTTATGTAAATAACCCCTGGAGTACTTGGTGGAACTATTCAACAGCAGGAAGTCAAATATTTGGCCATAATGAAATAACACATTTTCTGTTTGATCAATTCAACTCAGGAAGGTTTGCAATCTGGTTCACGTTCATCTTTGGCCACACAACCACGCTTGAAAGCTGCGAGTGGATCACGGGGAAGTGCCTTGCTCAAGGGCACCTGGGTAGTAATAATTGATAAAGATGGAGATCTTAAGAACGGGTATGAGGAAATATGTGAGATTAGGACGAATGTACTAAGGGGGATTCAATATTATACATATTGGAATCAATTTGCCCACTCAAATCAAAAGGTTTCGTCTTACTTCTGAAAACGCTGACTGGTGTTTTAGCGTCCCTATCTCCTTGAGTCGCATCAAACAACCCAGACAGAGAAAATAGTTATTTTTGATTTTAAACTATTCATAGTCAGATCACGCCGCGTGATCTGAATATGAAGAGGAAGGTCACGTGACAAAGCGACTGAACCGATGCTCTGTAAAGATGTGCGTCTCGCATCTGTTCTCCAAAGGCCCGATCTCTATAAATAAAGTCCTTCAGTGATTGCGGCAGTGCCACAAACAGGTGGTGAAGTGGAGGCTTAAAGGTGTGAAGGAGTGTCAGTGTGATGTGTCAGCTCCCCCACCCCACATCCTCTGCCTCCGCTCATTCAAAGCTCTTTTGAGCAACCCCCTCCATCTTCTTTCCACTGCTGCAAACAAGTGTTTGGAGCGTGATGTCATGCGGCTCCAGTGCATTTTTGTATGACGGCGACAGGGGCGGTAACAATGGGCTGGTTACGTAAGCGAGGCAGTTTGTGCTCATGGCCAAGACTGTGCTGCTGTCAGGACGCATCACGCCAGCTTTGGTCTAACCGCCCTGCGACGGCAGCACGAGACGGGGCCTGCTGCAGAGGTCCCCCCTCCCCCCGGTTTGCCTCCTCACTGCCTTAAAAAAGAAATATAAATAGGCTCATTAGCCGGTTCAGGGAACGTCAAGGACCTTATCTCAGGAGAAACATGCACCGTAGGCCGTGGCATGAATTACGGCATCACGCCCAAATGTGATGCTGTTTCATCCAGTGACAAAAGAAAGAAAGAGTAAGAGTAGATGTTAGCATGAGTTCATCCCGGTACAAAAGAGAGCGAGAGAGATCCCTCATGCGACTTTTGGGTGTGTGGTCTCTCCAGGCAGCAACCTCCAGTTCTGACAAGGAAAGGCAGATTCGGAAGTGTCTTAAAACTTGCATTCTCTCTAATGGCCATCAGGGGGCGACTCCTGGTTGCAAAAATAAATTCAGATTGTATATTAGTCTGAGAGAATTACTTTACTTCTCTCTTGATTTATTCCCTCAGTAAACATTGTAAACATGAGTTTATAGTCTCAATAACAAGTCTTCTTCAATACAGCATAATGTTAATTTAAAAAATGATGGTCCATTTAGAGTAAAATAGACCAGAAAGTAGAGGATGCTTTATGGCAGGTTTACTGTGATTTGATTCTTGTACTTCAAACTTTTTATGACGTTTTAAACAAACAGCATATTTGTAATTCAGGTCACACTTCAAAAAATTTGTCTCTCAGCATTGACTATAGTATACATTGTATCCAAAAGGGGAGGGACTTAATTACTTCTTCCTCATAACATTGCAACTTGAACTTTGACCCGCTGTGTAGAGCAATGTGGCTCTAAATAGACAAAGCATGCTGGCTTGCATAGCACAAGGACATCCTATTTTTTTGAAATATTCTACATATCGGGACATACTAAATATTTTCTACCATTAGTATTTCATAATTAGTATGAGTATTGAATGCACAGAATGTTTAGAGGTTCTGCTGATGGGGTCAAAGGTCAGAAGCAGCTGCATCCTAAAATTACATTACATTTGATTTAGCTGACGCTTTTATCCAAAGCGACTTACATACAGTATACAGTAGACACAGCAACGGTGAGCAATTAGGGTTAAGTGTCTTGCTCAAGGACACAACGACATGGACTGGCTGAGCCGGGGTTTGAACCACCGACCCTCTGATTGAAAGACTGACTTGCTAACCACTGAGCCACAGTCGCCCCACGACCTTCACTGCCTTGTTCGAGGACGTGGAGACAGAACTCTCTCCAGACAATCTGCCTTGCCTGCATATCGCCGTCATTCATTTAGACATCAATAGTACAGCGACACTTGGGATATTGCTTTACATTTAAAATGTAAAGCCCAACTGGAGGTATCGCTGTGATGAGAGCTTGTGGTGACAGGAGTGAGCGCTAACGCGCAGCTCTGGCGTCTGGATGACTCAGTCGTCCGTTCACACTTAAGCAATCCTGACAACCGCACAGCTTTGCGTTCTGAGTAGGCACAAGCAGGAGGGTTGATGCGTTAATCAGCTTTCGATAAGTTATGGATCTGTGCTACAGGAGCACGCACTCCATGGCAACAAATTAGCTGCTGAATTTAATCTGATTACGCCAACTCCATTTGTTTTTTTTGGGGGGGGGGGGACTACTCCAGAGAAAGATCCTGAGGGCTGCACATGTTTTTGTTTGCTTGTTTTTGTGGAGTTAGCATGTGCATTGTCGCCCTGAACCTGACACATTTACATGTGTGACAGAATGAGGATGAGGCAGCGAGGCCTCTGCTTCATGTGCCGTTGCCGGGTTACCGCATGACATATTTCTTAAAGACACAGCATTAACCCACCATCACTATGGTGCCCCCTCCCTCCCTAGGGCACTTGCATATGTGATAACAGTAATTTAAACTTCCTAGGCTTCTTTGGCTTTTAACGCCGATGCGTGAATCCACTACGCCAGGGGTGTCAAACTCATTTTCACCGCGGGCCACTTCAGCATCATGGTCGCCCTCAAAGGGCCGGTTGTAACTGTAACACTGTATAAATTTAACTACTACCGAACATATTGTTAAATAACTGTCTTTGTATTGTTTATTCAAGTGTAAAAATATTGTACATGCATTTATATACATATCTATATATATATATATAAACCCACATTATTCTATCAAAGATCAAACTTAAAACAGAAGAAAATAACAAAGACAAAGATCAAACAATCGTTGTTATATTAACTTTGTTCAAAGCTTTTTTTGTCACAGTTGAGAAGGACATAACTAGCCACTAAGAACATGCATGTGGTCTGGGGCAGTGGTTCTACTGGTCTGGCTGCTCCATCACCCCTGAATGAACCGAGATCCAAAGCAAGGAACATGTTCAACTTCTCAAATGGATTTAATGAAAAGATGGTGCAGTTTGAGCCTGAAATGGTACAGAATCTCACATGCCAACACAAAAAAACTAGTTTGAAATATTCCCTTTAACACTCAATTAAAAACCCCAAAGTGCATCTTAAGGACACAAAGTAATACAACACACATAATCATTTTATAACTTCAGCCTTTTTTAACAGACTCAGCAATGCTTTCATGCACAAACATAATAAAAAGGTCGGGAATGAAGTGAACTATCACAAATAGTGCATGTGTAAACTCATGCAAGTGTGTTGTGAACGCAGCACTGAGGAGTGTGAATAGACCACTCTGCTGCATTCAAAATTCCCTTCAAAATAAAATCACAGGATTTTTATATTGCCCATGCAAAGGTCCGCAACCCATTGAAAACGAGTCCACGACGAACCGAAAACGGGTCCACAACCCACTGAAAACGGGTCCGCGACCGACTGAAAACGGGTCCGCGACGAACCGGAAACGGATCCGCGACAGACTGAAAACGGGTCCACGGTGGTGATCATGCCTTCCAAGCCGTCGTGGGCCACATAAAATGACGTGGCGGGCCACATCTGGCCCGTGGGCCTTGAGTTTGACACATGTGCACTACGCCATGTTCACATCCACTTTAGGTGTGTAATTGGAAAATACAATTTCATCACCGGTCTGTATTAATTACAGAGCTTCCATCTATTCTTCGATGGAGGTTGTATACCCGTTTTGCCATGGCGTAGAAATAATAGTTTTGGGGAACGTATGCTAAGCTAACCAGCTGCTGGCCGTAGAGCCACAGTTCGCCCTACAAACACAAGAGTGGTATCAACATTCTCATTTAACTCTCGGCAAGAAAGCAAAGTATTTTTGCCAAAAAGAAATAGGTCAGAAACACAGTAGCTAGAATGCAGGGGGGAGAAAGTCTAGGTTCCCCCTGAGTTCCTGAGCGGTCTGTTTATATGGCTCCAGCACTGTCAGTGAGTCAGCGTGGGAGTTGCGTCTCCATATCCAGCCTGTTTCAGAGACAAGGAGCGGGGCGTCAGGGCTGACAGGAGATGACGGAAACGATATTGACGGTATCAGGCCAGTGTGCGGTCGGCTGTGTCAAATGTGCAAATGTCCTCGGTGACAGGATCCGTTCACACGGACACATCACTCAGGCGCATCGCATGCCTTTTCCTGTTTGGGGCTCGCCACTTTGCCGAAACGCAGCCTAAAAATATGCAGTTTCCAGTTGCAATTAGCTTCTATATTTGGAGACGTTTCTTTTCGCGTGACGTCAGTCTTTTACACAGTGACACTTTTTCTATTTTTTGCATTCAGGCCCCCTTGTTGCCGTGTTTCTGCGGTTTTGTGGCGTTGGAGGTTGTAGCGGCCTGAATCCCTCTTTGGTCACCATATGCTGCATTCAGGGTGTTTTCCGCCGCATGCTCTATTTCCTCTGATGCAGCATCAGTTGCTGAAATGTTGACGTCTTAACGTCACATTCGGTGCTTCTGACTCAAGTGCAACGAGAGCTCGTGTATTATTTCATGTATTGTCTGTGGGGGGGGGGGGGCGTGACCTCGTAAACTCATCAGCGAGGCGACGATCCATAAGCCGCAACAAGACAGAAGGGAGCATGACCTCAGACGTCACAGCCGGAGAGTCGTCAAGACTCCCTGTGCTGAAGGAACAGATATTCAGCCATAAATGAGATGCATGCATAATGAGCTCATGGTTTATTCAGACATTTTTTATATAGAAAAATAATCTATTTTACATTTGGTACATGCTGTGCAGCACATACATTTTTAATTCAACCCCATCACAGGATTACATATTTCCAGTCTATCTTTAAACAGTATCCACACGCACACATGTGCAGTAAAACATTTTATTGGGTCTTTGTAATTATATTAGCTTCGAAAAGATCCCTTCCTGATACAATCATTTGTCATAGAAATCTGAAGTTTAAAAACAATTAAGATAGTGGTAATACATTATGGTATTTTCATGGACTGTTTCCTTGCTGAGCTACAGTGGAGACGGTAACAAACAGGGAATGTTGTATTAAAAGCTGTACAAACTAAACTCTAAAAGATTCATTTTATTTGTCCAACACAGACTGCTAAAGCATAAAGCCTCATATTAGCGCCGGATACTTTGGTTAGAATCAGTATTTTTTCTATGTCGAAGAAGGAACCTGGATTGTATTCCCTATGTCTAGTCTATAATCTCACCAGCTTGTATGGAGAGGAGGAACACGTCCAAAAACAAATAGCTTTCAACGTGCACGTGGGTATCGTTTTTAGACGGCCTTGAACAAGCGTGATGGCGTTAGCGCTGCGCTTTCCTTTAGCGAGACAGAACCCCGCACAGGATCCCACACACTGCATACCGCAGCGCCACTAACACTCTGCAGCTGTGCTAGCAGCTCTGTGCCACTCTATTTCGACACAGCAGTGCTTTAATGGCCGGGCCGGTAAAAAGTAGCTAGCAGCACTAGCTCCAAACGTTGCTAAAATATAGCAAAGAAACATTAACAGTCGTCCTTTCAGGCCTCCCTCCAAACCCACTGCACTAATGAAGTGAATGTAGACAATGGACATGGCTACTATTCACACTCAGCTGTTAAGCTAGCTGCATGTTGGACACTCCATGACAAGCATTTGAGTCATTTATTGTTGTCAGGATGGAAGGAGAATTCCAACAAAAATGTATTTGTACAATATTGCCAACACTCGCTCTTACAACATCAGCATGATAACACAGTAGAAATGCTAACAGGCTGATATTTAGCATGTTCACCATCTTCAACATGAACTAATTAGCAAATAAAACGCACAAAGTACCGCTGAGGCTGATGGGAATGCCATTCGTTTTGCAGGGATTTGGTCATAAACTGAAGTATAGCGTATACTGAAACATTACCTGCTGGTGGCGCTAGAGAAACCATCAGAGGTTTCTCAGAGTTCCACATATTGACCATGAATGTCTTTACAAAATGTTGCAATGCAATCTATCCAACAATCTATGAAGCTATTTCCGTTTGGACCAAAGCGTTGGACTGACCAGCAGACGGACATTACCACCCAGTGAGCCACCAGCAAAGCATGGCTAGTTGTCATGAGCAGTTTGAGGTTCTTATTAAGTCTCCTGCTGCTAATCAAAGCCCGAGCTGTGAGCCACATAGTGTATCTGGGAGCTCGGCGCTGGAGACAAATGACACGCGGGGACCGGGCCCCAGCAGCGGATGTGGAGGACAAGAGTGCAGCAGTGATGTGATGAGGCACTAATGCGAGCCAGTATGCGTCTCCTCTACCGGCCCCCCATCGCAGTGTCTCCCTCCGAGAGTCGGTGTCGGCTCACAGACAGAGGGAGACTGGAGGAGGAGGATAACGACCACAACAAAAGGCGAGCCATGTCCACTGAGCTGCACGTAAACAGTCCCCGCTGCCTGTGATGTAACACCGGCCTGCTTTCTGAACCTCTTCTTTAAATAACCCAATCGTTGCCCTGCAGTGCTGGCTGACATGTTCATTTGACTTTGAGAAATATCAAGGTTCCACCGAGTCGCAGAGAACATGTTTTCTGCGCCGCTTGTCAGCATGAATTTGCATTTTGTTCCTGACATTTCACCTCCCCCCTGCCCCGCGGCCCCCCCAGCAGCAGCAATGTGTGTTGGGGGTGCCAACACACATCCCAATGAGGAGAGGGTGAAGGGCCCCGTGGCCCCTGGGAGTCACATTTGTGATACCACTCCACTCTGCTAGTGGCTTTCCAACCTACATTGTCCTCCATGTTGACTTAAAAATGCAGAAAATGGCAAGTTGCACCAGGAGCACCATAAAATTACAAATAAAGCATAAAAATAAAGCTGTATCGGAGAAAAATGTAGAATCACCAAAGTTCTATATTTTAGGTGCTATTTGAAATGCAGAGCATTGATAGAGCAGCAAACAATGATTTAACAATTATAACAAAGCCAGCCAGGTGCTAAATTGCATGCAAGTCTTTCCGTGTGACCCAGTGAGCTAACCGCCACAGCTCTGCACTGCGCTGCGGCTGTTACAGCTGGTAACGGCATCCTGTCCACACCAGCGGCGGTGGGGAAGCGTAGCACCCACCCTTCATCTGACCGCTCTCTCAGCTGTGTAACTTTGCTATAACAATGCCTGAGGTATGTTGTTTAGCGCTACATCTTAGTAGCATGTCCTCCATGTGAACATGCTAGCGTTGTGACTCATTGAACTGCCACTAAGAAGTGTAAAGTCTCCATGTGATGTTATGTAGTGCACTAGGCAAACAAAGCTAGCTAGCTAGCCCTTGTGCTAAGATAACTTATTTTGAAAAGTGTGCTTTCTACACTGACTGGCAAATAAATAGTTGCACAGAAATAGGGCGACTGTGGCTCAGTGGTTAGCAAGCCGGTCTTTCAATGAGGGCGACTGTGCTCAGTGGTTAGCAAGCCGGTCTTTCAATCAGAAGGTTGGTGGTTCGATCCCCGGCTCCGGCAGTCTGTGTCGTTGTGTCCTTGAGCAAGACACTTAACCCTCATTGCTCACCGTTGCTGTGTCTACGGTCTACTGTATATCATGTAAGTCGCTTTGGATAAAAGCGTCAGCTAAATGAAATGTAATGTAATGTAAAAATAGACCAAGGCCTCCCATCCATCATTGCGTCAGCAGGTATCACTGAAAGACGCATGATAAAATATAGTCCCCCGCCCATCCTGTGGTATAAAGCGCTGCATACTGCTTTGGGTTGGTTTAACACCAACAGCCAGACTGCAGTTCACTGACATCATCTTTCAGGATTCCTGGGTTTTGAAGTTCAAAATCCCTCTTGAAGCCATTTGGAGATGCTAGCACGCAACGTTTTTGTTGGTTCAGCTTGAAAGCACCTTCCCTCCCGACGGGGCCGGGGCCTGGCAGATGATGTGAGCTTGATGAATCCCTCGCTGTGTGAGTCACAGCAAAGAGTCTGACACCGAAGGCTCGTCACGCTCGCTGTCATTCAGGAGGAGGTGTTTTGTTATCACTTCTTATATATCGTTAGCAGGCCGCATGAGCAGGCAGCGGTCATCGTGTGAGTGTGAGTAAGAATGAATACTGAATGCAATCACAATGCAACGCACAAGAACTCACTGCAGCCACAAAGAGTTACAGCGTGACTTGCGCGGGAAGACAGTCGCAGACGTGTAATGATAAACTGAGGAGAAGACGTCTGAACATTTTCTGTCGCAAAAAAGAAAAAAAGGAAATGAATGTTCAGTCTCGAGTTTTCCACCCTTACTGTTAAATTTTGGCGACATAGCGAGCGTCCACAGAGGACGGACTGTAAACTGTTGTGACACATGAGGAACCGCAGCCAACCGCGAGTAATGCTAAGGTTCACGGAACGTCTCGGAGACCGCAAATAAAACAGTCCTAGAAGAGTGTTGTTGTAGAAGAGCTATTCAAAATCATGTTGTTGATCACCACAGCATGCTACCACCTTTGTGTGGGTGGTGGATGTTGCATAATGATTCATTACTCTGTGAAATATAATGATTGTGATAACGAACCGTAAATATTGCTGAGCATCTTCGATTCACATCCTGACTATTTTCCACCATAACTTCTTTCTACCTACGTGGGATAATATGGGTGCTGAACTTGAAGATGAGAGCAAAAATGTTCTCCCATATCAGGCAAATTGTATGGATTCAGCTCAGATAACTGACATCTGGCTGGGCATGAAGCTGGAACACAGTTAACAATGACATTACAGCTGCACAATTCAATCTGTAACTCCTGCTGTGCTGGACAATGCTGTCATTGAATTGTTCTTGTCGGATTTTGTTTTATTTAAGACAACCATTAATCAACATGTCTTTATATGTGCCAGTCATTGACTGTGTACAAGTTGCAAATAAAACAGTCAAAGGCTTGTCAACGTTCACGGCTACATTCTTGGACTTTTTTGGTGGTTGTGGTGGGGGGTGTTAGTAAGTCAAGGACTGCCTTGGGGTCAGAGAGCACGTCAACTCACTCCTGCAGCGACGTGTATGAACACTCTTCTAGGCCGGGTTATGGCGTGCGCGCGAGCGATAATGATCATCAAGACTTTCATTTGTGTTTTTTAAAGAAGGGGCCCCACTGGCTCTGTGAGCACTCTCCCTTTGCCCACCCAGTGCCCCCTGTGTACCCATAGGGAGAGGGGAGGAGGGGGACCACACACACACACACACACACACACACACACACGCCGTCTGAGCTTCACTCCTTGCAGCCTGGCACGGAGGGCAGGGGGAGGAGGGACACAGAGGGCTGAAAGCCTGTGCGGGGATGTTAAGCCAGACCTTCCTTAGATACACAGGAGCTAACTAATGCAGCCAGAAGTCAGCAGCTGCAGCTCCACGGCACAGACCGCCACGGCTCCCTGAAGAAGAAAATAAAAAAATAAAATAACAGGCAGGGGCTCACCAAGTACAGCAAACGAACAGGGGTTTTGTTTCAGCTACAAAGGAGAACATTACTCCACATACACAGACTGCAGAATGTCTCCATACGGGGTGTGTGTGTGTGTGTGTGTGTGTGTGTGTGTGTGTGTGTGTGTGTGTGTGTGTGTGTGTGTGTGTGTGTGTGTGTGTGTGTGTGTGTGTGAGAGTGTGATGCAACAGCCTCTCCACCGTGGGCAGGAATGACTCCAAGCACATTCCCGTTAATTAAGTTGATGCATCGCGGCAACTCACATGTGAACAGACATGTATGCAAGCTGTTGGCGAGCACACACACACACATACCCGCACAAAGGTGTGGGCTCCACGATTGGCAAACAGAAGGCTAAATACATTTTTCCCCGATGAAAGCTTGTGTGGATGTGGACAACGCCGCAGTGTGTGCTGTAGGTCTCTGCCATGAAGCCCACTCGGGGTGGTGCTCGACCCCTTTTCACTTTTGTTTCACTTCGCTCCAGCGCCTCGCGATGGCTGATGTGTTCCTGTGGCCGCTTTGTGTGGGAACTGTGATAATGATATCATAAAAAAAGCAGAGCTATTCAAAATCATGTCGTTGATCACCACAGCATGCTACCACCTTTGTGTGGGTGGTGGATGTTGCATAATGACTCATTACTCTGTGAAATATAATGATTGTGATAACGAACCGTAAATATTGC
This sequence comes from Cottus gobio, assembly GCA_023566465.1. Taxonomy (NCBI): domain Eukaryota; kingdom Metazoa; phylum Chordata; class Actinopteri; order Perciformes; family Cottidae; genus Cottus; species Cottus gobio. The sequence goes on from CM042224.1 coordinate 27,457,923, forward strand.
TGAGCATCGTCGATTCACATCCTGACTATTTTCCACCATAACAGGGATTTCTACCTGCGTGGGATAATATGGGTGCTGAACTTGAAGATGAGAGCAAAAATGTTCTCCCATATCAGGCAAATTGTATGGATTCAGCTCAGATAACTGACATCTGGCTGGGCATGAAGCTGGAACACAGTTAACAATGACATTACAGCTGCACAATTCAATCTGTAACTCCTGCTGTGCTGGACAATGCTGTCATTGAATTGTTCTTGTCGGATTTTGTTTTATTTAAGACAGCCATTAATCAACATTTCTTTATATGTGCCAGTCATTGTCTGTGTACAAGCAGTGGACGCAGTCACCATGACGTCACCCATTGGTTTGTGGACTGCCGTTTTAATGCCTTGAGTTCTGCATTTTGGTCGCTGCCATCTTGGTTTAACACGAGAGGGTGGAGCTAAGTACAACCGAACACTAAATAAGATATTTTTAGGCGACCAAAATATTACAACTAACTTTAATAAACTGAAAACAAACTGTGAAAGGGTTAAAGTTGTAAAAGGAAAACCCGAACAATTCCATCACAGTAAGCCCGCCCTAAAGCATCCCCTGCTTTATGGTCTATATTTGACTCTAAATGGACCATCATTTACTAAATGAACATCATGCTGTATTGCGAAACTAGTGATTGAGACCATAAACTAAATAAAAGAAGTAGAGTCATTTTCACATAGACTGCTATATAATTTGACTTGTTTTTGCAACCCGAGGAGTCGCACCCTGATGGCCATTAGAAAGAAGACACGTTTAAGGCACTTTTCGGGGGGTTGCTGCCTTGTGCAAGTTAGTCAGCTGACTGACTTTGTTTTATATTAGTGGAGTGGGGCCGAAGGTCATGTTATGTTCAAAAACCTTAGGGCGATCGCGTGAAGAGAAGTCCAGGATTCAATGAGTTATAATTAAAAAGTATTTAATAAAGATGATGATGAACAGAATACAGTTATACAGGCAGTCCACAGTCACTCACACAGTAAGCGGTTGCTGTCTAAGCGGTCACGAGAAGGAACAGTGCGCCCTGAACAAATGTCTCAGGGTTTAGTCTCAGTCGCTGAGCCTCTCCATTGGTTAGTTAGCCAGCATGCAATAGCTACCAATAGCACAGCATGCTAATGGCTAACAAACAAACAACAAAATAGTCCCTCTTCAAAGCATGCTAGTTTACAACCACACACCACGTGCAGCCTCCATTTGTCTATGCCCTCCATCTTTAATTTGTTCCATTCACACCTCCTGAACCATTTCAAAGTAACAAAAAACCCACAACTCTATAGTCAACAGCGGACAGTTGGGAATCAACACACAGCAGTGCTGAGCCAACCCCTCCCAACAGCTCCATGAGCAAGTGTGTGAGCGAGGAGGAGGAGTCTTTGTTTAATATTTCTGTCCACTGCAAGCAGATGTCTTCTGGGAAACGTGCTTCTTCTGCATATGTTGCACCTCATGTCGTGCTGCATTCTTAGACACCTACCTAAATATAGTGATGCCTTTTCTGATGACTTTGCGGAACCGATGGCTGTCATCATCTGCATTGACTTTGACCACGCAATTAGATCTCATTCAACAACCTGGTAGAACCTGGTTAATTAAGATATATTATGATACCATTGCCCCCACAAAAGTAAGAGTAGTCTGGCAAGAATAAAACATCATAGAAAAATGACAAGCTGGTAAAGAAAAAAAGAAATCAAATCTAATTGAAATTGCTTTTTTTGTTTTGTAGAATCGAAAAGAGAGAAAATCAACACATTCTCACATTGGAAAAGCTTGAACTAGAATTGAATGATAAATGTTTGGTGTATCATCCTCTGACGTCCACTCTGCCTCTATGTGATTGGTTGATTGGTTGAGTGGCTTGGGTTGGTTGCCATCTGATCCCTGGTTCAGCCGACAGCAGCAACCACAGTCCACTGATACGCTTTACGTAAGGATTACATGCAACCTTTTGTTGTTCGTGCAGGCCTGGGGCCAGTTTCACTCCCCCGCTTTCGTGCTCTTGCAGCCGCTCCGCTGCGGATCGTTCCTGCCGTGGCGGTCAGAAGTCAGGAGTTCATTTGTGCTCAGCTGGCTGCCTTAATGAACTGGGATGAAATGGACATCAAACATTTGATTTTTGACCAAGGTGACTAACCGTCTCTGCCTTCACTAAATTGCATTAGCGGTGTGTTCAGCCCGGTGGGTCTGTGCTTCAATATGTCCCCTCTCCGCTAAGACTTAGAAGCTTCAGAGGCTCGCCTCCTGCCTCGGTCCAAGCTGGATTACTCATCAGCCCCCACACACATACAGACGTGGGCAGCGACGTCGTGCATGACTCACGTGGCTCCGTGTTCACTTTCACCATGCACTCGCTGGAAAAGATGCCATTATTGGTGAAAGGAATGTAGGATGTAAGATGTTCGTGGCACGTAAAGGGGCCTCCTGTGTGGAGAAATTGCCCCTTTTTACTTGCATTCGTGGTGAGTCAATCTGAGGCAGCTAAATCCATACACTCACACATACAGCCTCTTTGGCCCCATCAGTGATACATTTGGGACACTGGGTTTCAGCCTCTGGGACTGAGCATATCAAAAAATATAAGAAAAAATCTAATAAATAAAAAGAAAACCCAGAAAAGTCAAATCCTGGCCTCAAGTCATTATAAGTTAATTGTGTCATGTTTATAACACTATTACACAATAAATATAAACATAAACCATAAGTATGACTCAAAATGACCCCCAAATTTACTCAAAATGCACCCAGAGATTTGAAAAAATGCTGATTGAAAAAGTTAGGAACTAGCTAGAAGGCTAAACTCAACGGTTTTGGAATCCTTAGAGCCTACAGAGTTTGCCAATACCAACCATTCCAAGCATCGTAAAGATACGTACAAGAATGTCCTTTTTGTCCAGCAAATTTTTTTAAATTGACTTACTTAATATGAATATTCCAGGCCTTCCTGCTACCTCCTCAAAGCTAAGGCCACAGAGCACCCTGCTGCAGTGAAACGAGACCCGTTCAGTGACCACCATGTACTGTGGGAACTTTCTAACTTCAGCTGACATCTAGCTTTCTAGCTTGAGCTGAGTTGACATGAGTTCTCGACATGTCTGAACTAAAATAATTATTAAAAATACTTAACTTTACTCAATCAAAGCCAAACATCGCACAGATACTCATACAATATTGAGCTATTTTATATTGAAATAAAAGGTGTTCGTTGATATATATGATATATACAATATACCACTAACATATATGGCCTTATTATATATCATCACAAGATATCTTGTCTTCTTTTTTTTGCCCCCACAAGACATTTCCAGAGCACGTTTGCTACAAATCTAAAAAGCTCATATTCACTGGCTGCAGTCACAGGCGACAAGTTGAACGTTCAGCTTTCAAAAGGAAAATGGTGAGAAAGAGAAGGAGCGAGAGAGACCATCCATCATCTTTGATAAAACATGACAAGATGCTGCTGTCAATCACGTTACATACAACAGGCTCCTATATGTCTGTTTTCCTGAAGCACACAAAAAGATATTCAACACTTATATATTAAACACACAAATAGGACACTGAACAGAAACAGATACGACATGACGTTTAATTGCATTGTTTATTTCCCGGTCTTTCTGATTACTTGCAGCAGAACGTATCCAAAGGGATTTGTCTTGTTCTGGCGTTTATATAACTGCTGTGTTTCCTGTGAATGCGTCAGCCAGGTGTGCGGTGTTGGACTGTGACAGGTCGCATGGTTGGCGGGGACAAGCCGTGACGGACACCCTCCCCTGGCTGCGAGCAGCTACGTACAGCCGTCTAAGTCACGTGGCGAGAAGGCCATCGCCTTGCCGAAGGTCCGTGATGCTCAGGAATACTAACTTCTTCAGGCAGCCTGTCACATAAATCCCACATCCTCTCCAGCCTACCGGAAGTTTGATGGCTCTGGCGCACGGCCCTGACTTCTCAGACATCAACGGCCTAGTTCCGTAACTCGCCTAACCTTCACCTTCGGCTGTGACGCTCTGATTGATCCAGAGTTAATTTAATTTTTGGTGAGCGAAAGGAGAGGAAGGGACCGTTATCGCTCCAGCAGGGATAGAGATGATGAGTTTGCCTTTGGGGTGAGGGCTTGATTCAGTAGAGCATATGAGCCGTTTTCACTGGGTTTCATCAGAGCGGGCCTCATGTTGTCTGGGTTGGGTAGGGGGGCGCATGAGGTTGGGCAGAGACATTTACCAATACACAGCAGCTTATGTAACGACTGCTTGTGCTCCGCTGGTTGAGTGACTGTGGAGGAACCATGGCTCGAATGTACGAGGAGAGGGGAGTCCAGCGTTCTCGTGTTTTGTTTATCGGTCCCAACATTTTATTAAAAGGTTTCAGGAAAAATAAACGTGGCTATTTGGCGAGTACATTTGGCGTCCGGTGCTGTGACGTGTCTGACAAATGTCCTTTTTTGGGAAAGCGAAGACTTTTTGTGACCATCATATATGTTATAACGTATGACTTATATATGTTGTAACGTATGACTATGTATAACATATGACTTGAAGAAGAAGCCGATGCGTTTGTCGGTCGGCCTATAATTATCCTGTTCTGCTTCTGAGGTCGGTTTGTTTGTGCGTACGGTCGTCCCTGAACCTGAGCCGGCAGAGGAACAGAGGAAGTGACAGGATGAGGACAAGCCCCACCTCCACCCATCCCCGCTGCACGTGCACACGTACACACACTGACTCATACTCCCTCCTGACATGGGGAACAACACGGTCTCTCGCTAAGTCACTGTGTGTGTGTGTGTGTGTGTGTGTGTGTGTGTGTGTGTGTGTGTGTGTGTGTGTGTGTGTGTGTGTGTGTGTGTGTGTGTGTGTGTTCATATTTTGGTGTTTACAGATATGAGGCCTCTAAGGATAACTAGGATTCAGAAGCAGTGATGTGCGAGAGCCGTGATCAGATGAGGTCATCGGGCAAAGGCGAGCTCGGAGGAGTTTGTCCGGAGCCGCATCGCTGTGAGGAAGAGAGTAGAGGGAGCGGATGCTCTTAGTTACAGCATATGTCACAGATTTAGCATATGAAAAACGCAAAACAGATGTTTTAGATAAATCAGGTAGTTTTAATGCGTGCTGCCGTTAATAAGCTCTCGCAGCACCATTTGCATGACTGGAAACAAATGCCGGACGCCTATTTATAGCACATGAGAATGCCCCCGTTCCGGTCTGTCTCGACTCCACGCGGCCTCATGTTTTGCGATGGTTCAGCTGTTCTCAGATCGGTTGTGTCCGCTGAGACCGTGTTCAACATCGGTGCTCTAAACCTTCCAGTGAATGGACAGGGAAGCTGCATGCGAAGCAGAGCAAACACACACAGACACACACATGGTCGGTGAGGATATTTTGGCGAAAGGGTCAGTGTTTGGGTCAGTGTGGCAGACAGTTAGGACTGCGGAGGCTGCGGGCTGCACGTCTTCGACATAAGGGACTCGAAAATCCAGAAAATCTCTCTCATTCCTGAGGCGGACGGTCCCTTTTATTCTACATTGTTTGCTTTGAATCCTTGAATTTGCCCATTTTTTTGGAAGGGGTAAAGACAGGCCAAAGTGCAGGTTGTCTGAGGTCAGACTGTAGGAGTTGGTGCTCATGGTGTAAACACACCAATGCCGTGTTTATTTTAATGTAAATACAAGCCAAGTTCTGCTGTGACTCAACCGCATGTGACTCTGTGCTGGGAAACGTCATCGTTCTGTTCCAGTGACAGCAAAGCCTGCATGAGTGTGAGCGCATGTGCGCATGTGCGTGTGTGCATGTGTTGTTTTGCAGGAGGAACAGGAGTGAGGAGTGCATTACAGACTTGGGGTCATAACTTCTCCTTGTGCTGTTGGGGGAGGAGAGTTATGTATGTGTGAGAGAGAGAGAGAGAGAGAGAGAGAGAGAGAGAGAGAGAGAGAGAGAGAGAGAGAGAGAGAGAGAGAGAGAGAGAGAGAGAGAGAGAGAGAGAGAGAGAGAGAGAGAGAGAGAGAGAGAGAGAGAGAGAGAGAGAGAGAGAGAGAGAGAGAGAGAGAGAGAGAGAGAGAGAGAGAGAGAGAGAGAGAGAGAGAGACTCTAACACAAGAAACAGATGGAGTATGATGCTTCGGGCAGACCTCAGGGGTCATGGCAAGATGACGAGCTGTATAAAGAAGATAGGGATGCATCATGGGAAAGATGAAGTATATATGTATAGGGTGTATAGAGTCCATTGAGAATGGCAAACGTTCAGGACTCTGTTTGATCATTTCTAGCCAAATAGGTGTAGTTAAAACATTTGTTTGACAAAAAATCATTCTGATCACTTTGGGTGTTAATTTGCAGCATTTTCCAGCCTAATTATTTCATTAAAGGCTATTCAAGTGTTTGTACTAGGAAGCTGAAGACATCTGCTGCGTTACAGATGTCTTTTTCATGTAAATCTGTGGGAAAAGGTCTTTTGGGGCCAAGTGGCATCATGTGACGGACCCAGAAGTCCATTGGAAAAATTCTATTGGCTTTTATGTTCAGGGAACCAGTGTCGATGCTAATTTCCAGGTTGGCCTACAAAAATACATCCCTGCAGCCCTCCGTAAGCTTTCTGGGCCCCAGCATAGAGGCCAGCAATGATTATGTTTATATCAGCAATGTTAACCAAATTCTATTTTTATCCAAAATATTAGCCACCACCTTTTCAAAACAACAACAAAATATTTTGGGGGGAAATTTTATATTATTTGAAGTTTTTTTTGTATGCATTTTACAAATGGGCCCCTGTATCATAGTGAATCTGGGGGAGACTGAATGGACTGAGATGTTTGTGAATCTAAGCCAGAAGCTGATGACGGAGTGAACTATATGGAGCCCCGTTACAGAGTTACTCTTTAAGTTTAGTGGTAGGTGCTGTTAGCGTAATCCAAATTGGATGCCTGGTAGAAACTCCGGAAGAATTCAGCCGAACAACTTCTCTCATTTTGGTAGATTTATTTCTCTGGTCACAAGCAAAGTATAAGCGCTGCAATTGCAAGAGCAGGGAGTCGTTTCGTCAACACACAGGTTGGAAACCAAACAAACTTCCACCACAACCGGATGTTCGGCTGTTTTATACACAGATTTCCGTCACAGGTTTCATCGCATCATCCTAACATCTAATTGGCTCTAACCCTTCAAGGAGGAGGAAAGACACATGTCCTCTCCTTGTCTCACAAGACTGGGTCGTCCATGGCCAGTCCCACTGCACCTGGTCTAACATAATGATAACATGTGAGTGTTGTGGCGGTGCCCGGCGTGTATCTAGTCTAAACAGTCACAGACACTCTGTGACCCACACTCTGCAGCCCACACTCTGCAGCCTGGCGGGTACACGCATGTCAATAAAAGCTGCAAAGTGCTCATAAGGGTTTAAACCCACAGGAGCTACTTATGCTAATACAAGTTCATGCATTTAAACGCACGGAATTGGAGCATGCTGATATTAACACGAGTCTGCGCATGCATGGAGATATAGGAGCTGCATTTGATGTAGGCTGGTTTCTTGAAAGTGGTTTTAAAAAGGTTGGCAGCAACACTTAATGCACTGTGTGGATTAAACAACACTGTTGTGTGCAATGTTGTGTGTAAGAAGGATAACAAATGTGGAAAGCATTCCATGAGGGCATTGTCATGTTGAAACAGGAAAGTGATTATTAAACACACCATTGTCTAAAATATCATGGCCTGCTGGGACATTAGAAATTCCATTAAATGGAATCAAAGGGGCCTAACCCAAACCATTAGGCAGCCGCACACATAAACTAACTAAATGTACTGTATTTAAGTGATGATTTGTCCTTCTCATTTCTGCAGCGCAGTCCCAGCCCCCCCGCCCCCCTCGTCTGCTCGTTATTTTAGAGGCAGCTGTTTTGAACCTGTTTTTTTTTTTTTTTACAAAACCTATTTCAGCCAATTCTCTGAACATTTGTGTTTCATCTCTCTCACCCTCGATCCACGCATTTCTCCGCTGTGAATTCTGTCGCCGAGTGTGTCTTCTTGGCAGCCTATTTTCACACTTTCAACCACGCCATCGTGTAATTGGAATCCCAGTCGCGGTTTCTGTCATCAGTTATGGAAATATAAGAGAGAAAATAATTGTTTTCAAAATACAGCTTCAAAGAGCACAAACTGTGAAATAAAAATAGGTAATTTAAAGGACAATTTAAGAGAACGAGTTATGAAGGAGAGAGCGCACTGTCTTTTGGTTCTACTAGTCGTCTTCTCCTCTTCCATCACTCAATGATGGAAGAGGAGAAGAAGGCATGGCGATGATCCTCCAGTTTTTTTCCCCATTCAGGTCCTCTTATGGCCTTTTTTTATGACTATTACTATACTATGACTTTTTTAAAGACATTTTTTATGATACACCATACTATAGGACTTTTTATGACATACTATAATATTACATTTCTTATGACTTATGACTACATATTTTCTTTATATATTTTTTCAACTATTTTTGTACATTCAAATTGGATAGGGCAGACTATAGCCGCATTAAAACTGTTTTTTAAAACTGTTTCTCATGAGCAAAAAGCACAAAACTAAGAGAACTCGGCTTAATTGCTTTTTCACAGTAGTTTATATCTTATTCTTTGACGACCAGGTTGTTGAGAAGTGAAATGGATAAATAAATAGACTGTTACTCGTCAAGGTTGTCTGAAACAAGCTGGAAGGGAGAGGGCATTTGTTGAGCACACATGCCAATACACGTACGGCAAACAATATTTTAAACAAACAAAAGGTTCAACCCAACTTTAATATAACTTTTGAATAAAACAACAGGCTTAATTTGCAATTTAGTTTTTTTAGTTTAGCTGCATGCTTGAAACAAAATTTAAAAAAATAAATAATTTAACAGCGACATTCTCATCCAGAAACCCTGGACAATCGACAGACCTCACTGTGGACAGAACTACTTTCCACCGGAGAGACAGTTCTCTGGATTAGCCAGATATATTCTGGGAAGACATGTAGCAATTTATTTCTGTATGGTGGGGTATTTTGTGTTTCTGAACCAAGCTTTTCAAGGGCAATGCGTACACAAACCCAGTGTCAGACCCAGTTTCAATGCAGCTTTGAATGTCAAGGTCAAATTTTGAAACAGTCTTCTGTTGCTCCGCAGTTGGGGGTGGGGGGTCAAAATATTCAGCTCACGAGGAAGCCGCTGATGTTAGCCAGGGGGACAGTTGCCATGCTGGCACGCAGTGTAGCTAAACACCTCTGAGACAGCCCGCAGGGGCATCAAACCACCGCCGCTGGGGTGACTCGCCTCTAACCATATGGCGCCAAACCACCGCTGTGACCCCACCTGTCTGTTTGATCTCCGTTAGAGGGGGCCGACGCAGGGAGAAACAAATCTCTAGCAAATCGGCATCCGACCCAAACGGCCTCAGCCAAGGCCTCTTTCTATCACTCTCTCACTCTCTCTCTCTCTCTTTCTTTCTTTCTCTCTCACTCTCGGTTTTTATCGTCGAGTGCATTGGAGCACTTTTCTCTTTGAGTGGGAATAGCGTGATATTTTGTCATCTCACTAGGGGAAAGGGGGGGTGCTCACACACTCCCCTGCTTAAAACAGACATCCCAGTGACTTGCTAATGGCGTCATATCCGCCTGTGCGAAAAACAAACTCCCTGAATGTGCTTATTGTTTGTTGCAGGGCACATTTGTTTGATAAGTCTAATCCCTTGACTAAAGAAACAAAGGTAACGTGTGTGTGTGTGTGTGTGTGTGTGTGTGTGTGTGTGTGTGTGTGTGTGTGTGTGTGTGTGTGTGTGTGTGTGTGTGTGTGTGTGTGTGTGTGTGTGTGTGTGTGTGTGTGTGTGATGGTGCACATTAACCCATCCCTCCCAATCCCACACAGGCTCCTAATCCCAGAAGATCAAGTGTAGCCAGGCTGGAAGTGTGACTGGGCGGCAGCCAGCGTGATGCTTTCGGCGTGTGTTGACTCACGGCGTGATCCCTCCTCCTGCCTGCCTCATAACAAACCACAGTATGTCACACTCCTGTAATCTTTTGTCGCTCTTTGATTAAAACATTTCCTTCTAATTTATTTTTATTCCAAGACAAAATGTTTCCCATCTTTTATTTTTAAATCATCGCCCTGCGCCTGCATTGTATTTCACTAGTGAGATTTCGACGACTGAACACAGATGTTTATGCATTAAGGGAGAGTAACGTGTCAGGTTTGTGTGCAGCCATGCATGACAGTTACAGTAAACGTGTGTGTGGAGGCTTTGTATGCACATGGCTTCATATATGCCTAACATAGAACTGTCAATTGTCACAGTACCGTAGGTACTGTACTGTTTTCTGTATTTGACCACGAAGGTCTCATGTTACTGCCACATGCTCTGATTTAGCAAATGTATATAAGAAGTGATGCAGTCACCGTGACGTCACCCATTGGTTTGTGGACGGCCATTTTATACATTTTTTTTACAGATCGTGACAGAGACCACAAGAGAGCGAGAAGGCGGTCTCATTTCAGTTTACGGATTATTCATGACGTGGCGCGTTTTTTTAGGAATACGGACCTAAGTTCACATTTGTGGTCGCCATTTGACAAAGGTGCATTTTCACAGCACCAAATTGTGTGATGGTCTCCATGCTCGTTGGGTGAGCGCTCATGCGGAAGCCCATGTATTCATGCTGATTTATGTTTTGACCTATCGTTGAGCCCTGCAGTGGTTATCTGGGCTGTGTACTTTATAAATCTACTGAGACTTCTGACAGGCGATGGCATCCCCATTTAAAAAAAGAAAGGGTCAGCTTCGGCTCCAGAAATGGGACTCTGCTCTTACTTTTAACTGTCCTCTGAAGCTCAGCTGCCAGAACATGTCATCATCCTCTTCACTGAAATGCATGAATTTCACCATTAAGCCTTCGTGTGTGTGTTTGTGTGTTTGTGTGTGTGTGTGTGTGTATGTGTATGTGTGTGTGTGTGTGCTTGTGTGCGTGTGTGTGAGAGTCGCATCAACTTGGATTCAACCCTTCTGCTGGTGCACCTGTAGTCAGAGCTCAGTGATAATCCCTAAAGAAAAAAAAGAGAGGAAAGAAAAGAGTGAGACCTGCTCTGGGGGAACAGATCCCATGGGTGTGTTAATCAAAAGCGAAAAATATATAATTTGGTGTCAAAACATGCTGGTTAGGCAAATTCTTTCTCTTTATTAAATTTCACAGAGATTACAGTTTGGATCTCATTCACTGCGTTACGTTTCCATCTGTTCAGTGGATGGCAGCTTTGAAGTCTGAGGGAGATTTATAAAGCGAGGCAGGTACGGGCTAACAGGGCCCCTCTCTAAGCCTGTGACAAAAAGACACTGAGACGCTCTCCATCTCTCCGGATCCACAGGAAACCGGGTAGGGCAGAGGGGGAAGTAGGCCAGGCTTCGGCATCAGACTGCAAGGATCAAGTTGTTGAATTGTATTCAAAGTTCCCTTTTCACACTTTTGGATGTCAAGAATTTCACAGACAAAAAGGGAGAGAGAGAGAGATAGATTTAAAATATTCCTCTCACACACATATGTAGGTCATATTTTTTCTTAGGCTTTCCAGTCCAAACACTGCGTCACACGGTGTCAACCACCCAGTTCCCTTAAATAAATCATATTTTCTCAGTGATGGAATTGAAATATTCACCTGCCTACCAGTCAGAGATGCAAGGAAACATGAGAGGAAGTAAAGCGCAGAACAATCCTACAGGAGGCCTAATAAGCATAAGACACTAATATCATAAACCCACTTGTGGGTGCTACATGACTCACGACAGATGTATTATGGGGATGATGCAAGCAGAGGCAAAACTTTCTAATTTTATGGAGCACTGCATGCTCCATCGTTTCAGTGGGAACGAGCTTGTTCTTGGAGGCTAGCCCTGCGAGGGAAGACACTCATCATTTTCTGAGTGATTAGACCAACCAACTGGATGCATGCCACTGGCTTAATAGACAACCGTTTGACTCATTTGCAATTAGAAAAGCTGTTGACATGGCAGATGACCCTTAGAGGGACACGGGCACCAAAACAACCAGGAAAAAAAAACGAGTCACGTGTCTTCCGCGCGCCCTACATCGTTTGTTAGCGTCAGACGGCGAATCACGGGAGCAGCGACGCGCGCCATGCGAGCGCGCACGCACGCACACGAACACACATACACACACAGATAGTCTGGCGGTGCCTGGGATTGGGCGGAGAGTGGTGGCTGCGGACGGAGTCACGGGATTGGTAGAGTTCAGCGCCAAACTTGTTGACTCACAACCGAGCGGCTCCCTCTCCCATCTCCTCACGCCGCGGAGCTGTCCATGGACCAGTGGTGCTGAAACTGCCACCGCCATTTGAGACTATTCCACCCCCCTTTCCCAATCCATCACGGTTTGATCGCTCCCATCGAGACATTTTTTTTTTTTAGGAAAGTTACACGCGCGTCGGTTTGAGCATCACTTGACGGATATCCATCCGCCGCCGCCGTTGCCGCCGAACGCTCCGAGGAGCGCATCGCATCCCTTCAACTTCTCGGTCGATCCGAAGAATAAGAGGACTGTCCGAGCGGCGCAGCCATGGCTTTCATGGTGAAACACGTGGTGGGTGGGCAGCTGAAGAACCTGACGGGCGGACTGACGGAGGAGAAACCCGAAGCGGAGAAGACGGACGCCGCCGCGCAGGGCATGACTCAAGAGGAATTCGAACAGTACCAGCAACAGTTAGAGGAGGAGAAGTAAGGCAATGATTGAAGCTTTTTGTGTTTTTCTTTTTTAAGTTGTGATGGCAAAACAGTGCGCGCGCGCGCGCGTGTGTGTCTCGGAAGGGTGGGGGCATGTTTAAACAGTGCATTTTTGTGTGTAAATTTGTAGAGCGCTCCCAGTGCGCCTCGCGCGCTCTCTCGGTTTTTTTTTTACGCATCAATGCAATAACACGAGCGCTCCACGCACAGCTGTTCCTCTCGCCCAGGGAGCTCCGGCAAATGATGTAGCGCCGGGTTTTTTGTTTGTTTTATTTGGGATTCCTGGAATCATTAGTCCATGGAAATGTCTATAGGGAGTCGTGCCTTGGGCGAAACTGTGCGCGCGGCTGAATAATGAGCCAGATTGTGTGGTAAATAAAGTGGGGTGAAGTAAAAACGCTGTTTGGATTATCATCAGACGGCAAACAACCCACAGTATGAACTAATATTGTTTTGTTTTGTTTGTTTTGTTCATAGTCGACTTTCATCATTCACAGTTAGCGCTCAAGATGGTTGCAATATGTGTGTCATGCAAATTAATTGCATTCCTAAACCAGTGGATACATTAAATTTAGAATTTACATTTACAGCTGTGCAACTGCTTGCCTTTATTCTTTAAAGCCTTTGCTCTGTCTCACCTGCAGCCATGAATTCTTCGCATGCTAATGTTTCGCCTGATTTACATAGCTGTCATGGTGTTTCATCTCCTCGGGCGCTCCGGGAGACGATGTGAAGTAACAACAAGGTCATTTTGGCAGACAAGAGTTGACCCAGCAGACAGCAACTCACCATTGATTAGTGTGACGCCTCCCCCTTAGAGCGGGACTCGCATACCAGGCTGCCCTGTTCAGAAACTATAGGCTGCATAGATTCATGATGTGGAATAAAGAGCTTTCAGAAAAGAAGAGTCAGGTTATATATTTTTTCAGCTGTTTCACAAACCATAGGCATCCTAAAGCAGCGCTGCACGCCCTCCGCTGGAGGAACCTACAATGCGAAGATGCAATGTTATCCGACTCCTTCCCCTCGACACAAACCACCACATCGGCATTTAAGAGTGGAGGGGCGAAGTCCCAACGCAGCATTAACACAGGAGGGCATGGCGAGACGCTTCAGCTCTCTGCCATCACAATGTGACTGACCTTCAGTGAGAGTGAGTTATTAGTGCGAGGTGCTGAACATGAGCATATAGTAACCCCTAGAAGCCCACACTGCTCCGATTAAAGCAGAACACGGTTGAGGTGTGTGTGTGTGGTGGGGTGGGGTGGGGTGGGGGGGGGGGTGGGGGGTGGGAGGTCCCTCGACCCCTCGACCCGACATGTCACATGTAGGCGTTCAACGACCCTCAGCAACACCAGGGCCGTATTGACAACCCTGTTCATCCGACGACCTTGAGGGGTGGACGGGGGACGCAGGCCCCCCAACTCATGGTAACACAAAGTGAACTCGCACGGACATCTCCAGATAGAAAAACCTTTCTTTCCTGACACACTGGGCGCAAACCATGCCGGCGTTCCTCCGGGCGCCAACCCCCCCATAATCCTGAATCCCCGCCTTTTAGATTATGCTGCTGATACACATGCAGTGCAACCTCTGCCACCAATTCTCTTTGAAGAATATCATCTCCTGGTGTTTATTTTTGTTTTTCAAGCACCTTCCCCCCTGATGAAATGCGGCCTTTTGTCACCGTATCCGTGCCGTGTTTGGCCCTCGGGCCGCCCAAGCGAGTTTGTTCAGCACTGTCATGTTGTTGACTCTTAGTTTTAGAAAATATTCAAGGGACAGAGTGGGGAGAGCATTGGCAGCAGCTTAAATTCTGCCCTCTGCTGGAGGCTTTACATGATGTAGGATGAGTGGGGTACAAGAGGAAGTTTAAAAAAAGGCAAATGACAGCAGGCCAACAGATGAAGCCGGACCTCACACAACACTTGGTTTCTCCAGGACAGACGGCAGACTTGAGGCAAGTAGGAAGACGTTTGGAGAGTCAGCCCTAATTTCTCGCATGGTTTTGCCTTAAACTGCCTCGACTCTGCTCTTTTGTGAGCCTCCAGCCCAGAAGGTCAGACATTTAAATGCAGCCGGGGAGGATGCTGCGTCTGGAGCGTCAAAACATCCGAGGAATAACCCTTTATTTCCCCGCTGCTGCTCTACACTCTGTAACCAGAGGTAAGAGGAGGATGCCAAGCTCCAAGGCCTCCAAATCCAGTAGGAGTCTTAAAGCAGAGGTGCAACTACACACAGCGGTAATGAACAGAAGATTTTCCTTCTGTTTGTAACATTTGGGGGTGTGGTTCTTGGGGTTTGCGTTGCTTTTCCGAGGCTTCCCACATGGTGACATCTTGCACAGACATTCCTTTTCCGGCTTTGTTTGCCAACTGAGTTGATTGAAGTTTGTATGTTTATTCACACTGTAGGACTTGTTTTTTTCATTTGCCCTAAAACAATGCTTTTCCTCCTTTCTTGCAGACAAGAACGAGAAGCCAATTTTGCCCAGAAGAAGGCGGAGAGGGCCACCGTTAGAAGCCATTTCCGGGATAAGTACAGACTACCAAAGGTAAACGACGAAAACCAAAGACATTGCATATTTGGGTTGAAGGGCAGATTGTACATGTCTCTAAAGTACAATGGGATACAAAACCTTTTTGTTCTAAACGCCTTGTGTGTGTGTGTGTGTGTGTGTGTGTGTGTGTGTGTGTGTGTGTGTGTGTGTGTCCCCACACCCCTCCTGTCCTGATGGGTTCCTACCCCAGAACGAGACGGACGAGACTCAGATCCAGCAGGCTGGGGACGACGTGGTCCTGCCCACGGAGCTGGCCAAGATGATCGCGGAGGACAACCAGGAGGAGACGCACAAGCAGTCGGTGCTGGGCCAGCTGTCCAACATCCAGAACGTGGACATCGACCAGCTGAAGGACAAAGCCCAGGCCACGCTGGAAGACCTCAAAAAGCAGACGGAGAATTGCAGCCTCATGTGATCCGGCCCACTCTCGATTCCCAGGGGGGATTAGAGTTTCACTCGCGCAAATATTTTTCAAAGGCAGAGATACTCTGGAGGTAGACGTGTGTTCCTATTGCTTTAGAGGAGTGTCCGTTGGCCACATAATAGCAGTTTTTATGGACGGAGGCCCGGGCAGAAGAGGAAGGGGTTCGTCTTATTAGTTCAGTTAGCTTTCCTGTTGACCTTCAGACATCTTAACAGGCACGAGTGTCATCCGCGTTTCTTCTCGAAATTAGCTTGCACTCTTGTAGATTCGTTTTGGCTCGTCCCGTTGAGATTTAACCGTTGAGATTTAACCGTTGAGATTAATTCTGCCTTTAGAGCAACTCCTCCTCTGAGAAATATTAATCTATTAAATCCTTTACTCCCTTCGTTCCCTCCCCCCCCCCCTATCCCTCCTCTCCGTACCTCACGTGTCCAGTGGTAACACAATGTGATTCTGCAGCAGAGTTTTTCAGGTGTGTGTGTGTGTGTGTGTGTGTGTGTGTGTGTGTGTGAGAGAGTGACACGCACACTCGTGTGAGGAGGCCACACGTGTGTTGTGTTGAATTTGGGGAAAGGTCTCGTGGGGTAGTTTATATTTCACGTACAAAAGCACAAAATCATTTATAAGGAACACATGAGGCAGATTTTTGTCATAAGTAGCTTACTGATGTTGGCCCCCTGGTGCCCTGATTAAAACTTCCTGTGAGCTGCATTAATCTTAATTTTTATATTTTATAAGTTTATAATACATCTATATATATATATATATATATTTGCCACTTTGAGCACCACAAGGCAAACACTCACACCAAAAAAATCCAGACTGATAAATAGAAATACAGGTAAAAGTCAAAGAATATATTTATTGGGGTGAACTGTCCCTTTAAAAAAAGGAAAGAAAAGAAAGCTGCTCAAATGAGAGATGTGTAAATGCTTTAGAAGTCGTATGCCAAAGCCTTAGTTGAAAACACTTTGACCAAGATGAAGGAAAAAGGCCCCAAATATGTCAAACGTGTGTAACTGTGGCGTGAGTATAAATCCACATACAAGTATTTGTGTCGTGTGAGACGTAAAACATTGTGTGCCGTCTACAGCGGGTCACTCCCCTCCCCCACAACCGGTCCCGTGGTTTTGACCTTCGACCCATCCCTCCATCCGCCTCCCAGTGGTGCCGTGTTGTGTGCTGGTGGTGCCGTGTTGTTTAGCCAATGTGATGCGTCCAGTAGTGTCTTTTGTAACTGGGTATTCTGTCTGTGTTGGTTTTCTAGCCATACAAGAGGAGGCGGGCAATGTCGTCGATGTTGTGTTACATCCACATACGCTACATTTTTGACAGTGTTTGATTTTTAATGTAGCCGTGGTTGCTGAGGGGCGATGTCCGCTTCGGTGTCAGCCCCTTTGGGTGCTTTATGATGAGGAGAGTTTTGCATCTTAAGAGTAAACTTTTTAGTTTTATTTAAAAGGAAACACAGGCAACCAGAGACGGGCGGTAGTTTCCCTGCTGCAGGTGCCACACCACCGCTGAATGAAAGCTGAGGCCTGATATTGCAGCACAGCGGTGGTTGTCAGGGCGGAAGATGAACAATACACGCTTTAAACTTCAATAATATAAAGCAAAGGAAAAGTTGCAATAACCTCCTTTTACAATAGAGCTACTAGAATCGTGAGACAATATCGACAGGTGGAACAGAAGCCATAAAGGAAACAGTTTTGCTTTGTACGCGTGTGTGTGACTTGAAATAATAATTAATTATGGTAATAATAATATACAAATGTCTCCATTTTTTGTGTTGTCATCCTGTGGAAAATTTTTTGTTTTTTCAGGAAATGGCTGCCATGACACGCAGTTTCTGTCTCCATTCTGTCTCTGGAAGCATTTCAGTGATTTGTTTTTGTCTCAACTGCAATAAACAGATTTTTAGAACGATGGATTTTGCGTTATTCTTTCTCGCACAGGGATGTGTGGGGAGCCGCCCTAGCAGCAACCAGAACAGCAGGTGGAGACAAAATGCAAACACAGAGGCACTCAAGAGTGATCGACATGTTAGATAAGATAAGATAAGATAAGATAATCCTTTATTAGTCCCGCAGCGGGGAAATTACAGGATTACAGCAGCATTGCTCAGTACGTAAAGATAAAAAAAATCAAGTAGTATAGATAAACAGTAATAAACATAATAAAATAAACAGTAGAGAAGAAATTGAATGTACAGTAGAATCTTGAATATACAAATTACAAAATATTACAAAATATTGCACCAGAATGGATTAAAGTGACCAGAATATTGAATATACAAATTACAAAATATTACAAAATATTGCACCAGAATGGATTAAAGTGACCAGAATATTGAATATACAAATTACAAAATACAAAATATTACAAAATATTGCACCAGAATGGATTAGTGACCAGAATATTGAATATACAAATTACAAAATATTACAAAATATTGCACCAGAATGGATTAAAGTGACCAGAATATTGAATATACAAATTACAAAATACAAAATATTACAAAATATTGCACCAGAATGGATTAGAGTGACCAGAATATTGAATATACAAATTACAAAATATTACAAAAAATTGCACCAGAATGGATTAAAGTGACCAGAGTGATAAAAAGTGTTCGAGTATTGAGAGTCCAGAATGTTTGTGGGCTACTGGGAGGTCAGCTTGTTGTGCAGCCTGACAGCAGCAGGGAGGAAGGACTTGCGGTACCTCTCCTTCACACACCGGGGGTGGATCAGCCGGTGGCTTTAAGGAGCTGTGCAGCGCTGCCAGGGTGTCCTGCATGGGGCGGGAGGCGTGGTTCATCAGGGATGAGAGCTTGGCCATCATCCTCCTGTCTCCCACCACCTCCACAGTATCCAGAGGACACCCCAGCACGCTGCTGGCCTTCTTTATCAGTTTGTCCAGTCTCCTCCTGTCAGCTGCCGTGATGCTGCTGCACCAGAAGACCACTCCATAGAAGATGGCTGATGCCACCACAGAGTCAAAGAAGGTCTTCAGGAGTGCTCCCTGCACCCCAAAATACCTCAGTCTCCTCAGCAGAAAGAGTCTGCTCTGTCCCTTTTTATACAGTGCATGTGCGTGGTCGGACCAGTCCAGTTTATTGTTCAAGTGAACACCCAGGTACTTGTAAGACGTCACAATCTCAATGTCCAGTCCCTGGATGCTCACTGGTAGCGGAGGAGAGCGTTTGCCCCGGCGGAAGTCCACCACCAGCTCCTTGGTCTTACTGGAGTTTATCTGGAGGCGGTTCCGCTGGCACCATCCTAAAAAGTCCTGGTTAAGTTCCCTGTACTCCATATCATCATCAGCAGAGATGAGGCCGACGATTGCAGAGTCGTCAGAGAACTTTTGCAGGTGGCAGTTGGCAGAGTTGTGTTTAAAGTCCGAGGTGTAAATGGAGAACGGGAATGGAGCCAGAACGGTTCCCTGTGGAGCCCCCGTGCTGCAGGACACCTGATCTGACTCACACTCCCGTATCCGCACATACTGTGGACGGTTGGTGAGGTAGTCCAGGATCCATGCAGTGAGGTGGTGGTCCACCCCGGTCTGCTCCAGTTTGTCCCTCAGAAGCAAAGGCTGAATGGTGTTGAAGGCACTGGAGAAGTCGAAAAACATGACCCTCACAGTGCTTTCAGCCTTTTCCAGGTGAGAGAGGCATCTCTGTAGCAGGTAGATGACGGCGTCATCCACCCCGATGCCAGACTGGTAGGCAAACTGAAGTGGGTCCAGGGATGAGCTCACCAGGGGGCGGAGATGGGCAAGGACCAGCCTCTCCAGGGTCTTCATCAGGTGGGATGTTAATGCCACCGGCCTGTAGCTGTTGAGGTCCTTGGGCCGCGGGGTCTTTGGTACTGGCACCACGCAGGATGTCTTCCATAGCTGTGGTACTTTCCCCAGCCGTTAGCCATTGGACCTTATGGTCAGTTAGAATTAAAAGATACATTATACAATTAGGCGTTTTATATTTCATAAACATCCTTGTCCTGTCGCAACAATGCGGTGAGAGTATGAGAAAAAACAATACAGAGTTGGAACATAGAGTAAACTACACATTACAACCTGTCAAGGTGGCCGAGCTGTACTGAAATACAATAGATTGTACAAGAGTACCTAATAAAGTGGCCACTAGATATATAGGAGATAGACAAAATAATACAATACAGCCCATAAAAACACGGCTCTGTGGGGCTTATAATTGCTGATTTGAAGTAATTCTGTGGTTACATCGGTACATTGGGCTGCATTATATAGGATCCTGGTGTTCCTGTTATTTTGTCCACCTGGTGTAATGCACAGCGGTTATTTTGTAGGTCTAATGCTAATCCTATGCATGTTTTACAATCATTCAACCGAATCGGTTTCATTTGTATGATGATTGACATCAAATGTAGAAACGTGACACCAATGCTAATTGGACGAGAACACTTGGTATCTTCAACTATGTTTGAAAAAACATAAAAGTACTGTACATTTAGACTGACTTTCTCAGGCATACTTATAATATGATCCAAAATATATGAGAGAACTTGCAATGGGTCTTCCTGTGGCCCCTCGGGGAACTCAAATGAAGCTACTTCCTGTTAGATCATGTGACCTCTGTGACTCCCAAATTGTTAAAAGGGAGAATTGTGTTAGGGTGACAATGAATAACAATATTTCTGATGAGAACATATATGTGTATGTCTAAATGTAAATAAAGTTACACAATAATACAAATAAAACAAACAAATTTAAAAAGAATAAAGATTTCTCAAGGACTCTAATCCTTAGTCACAGTGACATGTGGATGGCCTAAAATTACATTATTCATTTTTTTCAGAGTTCTAGGTCGTTTTTATGAAGCTATATCCGTCATCGTCTAACAGATCTCAGGACCTCCAGACCTCCCCCAATGATCTTCTATCAATCAGGGGAAAAAATAAAAAGACAACGTGCAGAATGAAGGGGGGGGGGGGGGGGGGGCAACAATTAGCGAGTGCAAACTCTTAACGGCGATGCAGTTTGTGGCTTAAAAATAAGAAAGGGAAGCAGATTTGTTTCGTTTTTTTCCGCGCTGAAAATTGAGAACAGTGGAGTTGCAGATGTGAGCAAAGGAATGCGTTCTTGCCCCCCCCCCCCCCACACACACACACACACACACACACACACACACACCCCACACCCTTCCTCCCCCCTTACACTTGTGTTATTGCTACAAGAGGAGAGGGGACCACACGGGTTTCATGCTCGGGATATAGTAAACATTTTTTTCTTTTTCTTATCCAGACCATCTCTTCGTGTAGAGGAGCTGCTGCTGCGGTGCTGCCGGCCTGGAAACGGGTCCCACGGCTGACTCCTCAATGAGGACCAATCGGTGGCCGGGGTTGTAAATGAGAGAGACAAAAAGAGGGGGAGGAGGGGGAAAGGAAAACTTTTCTTTCTTTTTTTTCGACAGAAGGAGGGGTGTTATGTGTGGGGAAAGAGAAAAAAAGAAAATGCTCGGCGGACCGTGAAGCGTAGCAGCGAGAAGAGGGACAAAGACGCACATAGCGGGACCAGAAGCCACGGACATAAACCTCGTCCAGCTCCACGAATACTAAAACAACAAGGTCGGAATGCGTGGATGGGTGTTGGAAGTGGCTCAGCTGCGGGGGAAAGAGCAGTCGCGGCCGGCAACGGCGAGACAGATGATCCGGAGCTCACAAACCGAGTCTCGCACAGTAACTGCGCGTTAAGAGAGTGTTGCGCAGTCCGGACGGTGAGATCTGCGCCGCGGGGGCGCGGGCTGCGGCTTGGTACTGGAGTATGGTCGCCCGCTTTTGAACGAACGTGCATTCCCGGAATTAC
The DNA here is from genome assembly GCA_023566465.1 of Cottus gobio. Classification (NCBI taxonomy): domain Eukaryota; kingdom Metazoa; phylum Chordata; class Actinopteri; order Perciformes; family Cottidae; genus Cottus; species Cottus gobio. The sequence goes on from CM042224.1 coordinate 27,479,529, forward strand.
TTTTTTCTCTTGTTTTTTCTTTTCTTCTTGCAGCCACGCGTGGTGATTTCCCGCGAGTCAGACTCTGACTTCCCTCCCGGCAGGAGGAGGCGAACTTCTCTTAAGTTTCGGGGATCACTTAATTAAACCGGACCGAGCCTGTTCTTCTGAGACGAACTTTGGTGACAAGCTGGTTTCCTGCAGACCACATCGCATGTGCGGAATACTTCTGAACCCCGGCCCGCGTGTTTGAGTGTGCAGCCCGCATTGTCCCCTCCGATCCTCATGAACAGGCGGACAGAGGGCACGTCGCCGAGCTAGAACTCCATCAAGCATGAGATGCTGGTGCGGCGCCCTGGCCCTCCTCCTCGCCTGGGTGCCGGTGGCCCTGGACGCCCAGCTCATCTGCTGGCAGGCGCTCCTGCGATGCCACGAGGAGCCCGAGTGCGACCTCGCGTACGGCCAGTACCTGGCGGCCTGTGAGGGAAACATCCGGGGCACGAGGAGGCAGTGTCCGAGCCACTGCATCAACGCGCTGATCCGGCTCAACCACACCCGCAGCGGGCCGGACCTGGAGACCTGCGATTGTGCGCGAGACCTGGAGTGCCTCGGCGCCAAGCGAGCCGTCGAGCCGTGCCTCCCCCGGCGTCACCCGAGCGACGCCGGCGGAATCGGCTGCATGGAGGCCCGGCAGCGCTGCGAGGAGGACGGTGACTGCCACGCCTCCCTTACGGCCTACCTGTCTTACTGCGGACAGCTGTTTAACGGCCGGAAGTGTTCGTCCAAGTGCAAGGCCACCATCCAGCAGATGCTGTTCATCCCGAACGGCGTGCTGCTGAACCGCTGCGTCTGCGACGGGGTGGAGAGGCCTTTCTGCGAGGTGGTGAAGGAGAACATGAGCAAACTTTGCGCCATAGGGGACCACATGGTTATTTCAGACCAGCCGGATGTGGATGACCTCTACGAGGATGAAGACTATGACCTGAAAAGTGACAGAGAGGAGGTGTTTTCCGATCACTCCTCTGCTCCCCAGAGGTTGCCCGGCATGGTGCTCCTGTTTCTTCCTTTAGCACGGATATTGTACTGAGACAATGCAACATTTATTGGATTTATGAGAAGAAGCCCCCCGGGAGCCAAGAGTCCAACTGGAGTTGGGATGGAATCGGTGACTTGACTTAGAGATACTTTAGTGGGGCCTTGCTGGCTCAGGACTCAAACCCAGGTCTGCTGAACAAGGGGCAGCCTCCCTGCCATCCATTTGGGCTGCAGGGTGACAGTAGTGATTTGTGAATGCTCCCCACAACCATTCAATTTGCATAGTAATTTGTCTTCGAGCACATCTCACTCAGGAAAGTACTAAGAGCGAAACAGATCTTTTGTTTTTGTTTTGTCGAAGCCTGTTGGTAAAGAAGAGGACTTCCAGGTGACGATGAGAGGAAGTGAACCGCGCCAGACTTTTGTTGGCAAGTGGAGTGCCTTTGAGCAGCTCCCTGTTTGTTTGGTTGGTTTCAATGGTACTTGGAAGTGTGGCTTTATTAAGACCTTGGACAAACATTGGACCCGTCCCGGGTCTGTTTGTTCTGCTCTCCATTTCAGGGTTGGGGGGGGCGCTCTGCATTGTCGTAGCGACCGCACTTCAAATATTTGTAGGAGCAGCAGTCAAAGGACGAAGGCGAGGGTTGTGGGATCAAGTACTGAAATTAACTGAAGCGCCTGTCTGCCCCCCCCCCCCTGTGAGATTGTTTTATTGAATTTTTCCTTTGACAGCCACCCACCCCCTCTTCCTCCTCTTTCCCGCCTGCCTCCTTTCAAGCCTTCAACCCCCACCCCCCTCTTCCCCTCTTTATTACTGCTCTCACACTGAAGCTACTAGCCAGGAAAAAGCTGCCTGCTGCTGGTGCCAAAAGGTCAACATATCGTCCCTGCTGCCGATGTTACCTGAAGTCGACACCGACAGCACAGAGATTCGACCCAGCGGCCTTTTCAGCCCCACTCTTCTGTCCACTGTTCCACTTTTAGCCGATAGCCAAAAAAATGGGGAAACACAAAGTGTTTCGTAGGGATCACTTGTAACGAAGCTGCCAAATTTGCGTCTTCGCCACTTAAAATTGTGTAAAAACGAATCTTTTTTGTTGTTTGTTTCTGTCGCAACGTCCCGAAGAATGTTCCTAATCGTTAAGTTATGAAGCTAGATTATGAAGTATGTGTATATGTTTTACAGTTATATGCAGTAAAGTAAGCCGGCGTGGCGGCCCACTCGCTCGCCTTTTCACGCAGAGAAGGAGCTCCCTGGTTCAGTCCGCATGATGATACAACGTTTAGGCTCTTGAAGGTTTTTCCATCTCATCTTGTGCAGTGAATACTTCAGAGCGGTGTCTTCCATGTGGGAAGATTGAGTTTTATAATAAAATGTTTATGAGCTAAAGTGGTGTTGTGGTGTGATTCATCCACTGAGAGAGAGGAAGTAAAAATATCAGATGTTACAGTTTGAAAACGCCATTCTCAAATATTCTCTCTAATATTAAAGGGATTAGGTCAGTGTAACTGGAACCCGCTGAGGAATTTTAAGAGTCTAGCTTCATCCTCAATCAAGACAAATCAGGATCAAATTTAGGCTCAAGTTGTAATTAAATCACCAGGATTTGTGAAAGTAAATCGAACTTGTGAGTTGATCAAATTTAATTTTTATTTTAGTATTAATGACCAAAAAACCTTGAGGGAACGAACTGTTTCAGAGCAAGCAGCCATTTGGCCCTTGTTCCAGTTGTTGAGGCGTCAAGAGTAAATAAATGAACAAAAAAGGTGTTGACCAGCACAAGAAGGAACTCTGTTTTTTTTTTGTTTTTTTTTAACCTGCCTCCAATGTCAAGAAAGACAAAGTGGGCCTTCGGCTACAGTAATAGCACGACTCCCTCCAGTGTAGTTGGATTGTTGTTTTGGACCAATCCGTCTTAACCATTGCCATGCATCTTAAAGCCCTCCGACATAATCACCCCGCCTGCCCCCCTTCAAACCCCCTCTCTCCCTGATTCTGGGAGCAAAATCAAAACATGAGCAGAGAGAAGCCTGAGGGAGTTGAGTGTGGGGAGGGAGGGGGATGACGGGGGGAGGGTGGTGGCGACACAGAGGCAGCACTGTGCTGGAGCCTATTTTCTAAATTATCTTTATTCAACATGTCTAACACTCCACCACACACACACACACACACACACACACACACACACACACACACACACACACACACACACACACACACACACACACACACACACACACACACACACACACACACACACACACACACACACACACACACACACACACACACACACTCTCGCTCGCTCCAAAGTGCAACTGACCCGGGGATTTAGGGGGCTCTTGTCTCCCCGTATGTACAATGTCCCATTCATGATGGCCGCGATCGAGTCGCATGTGAATGGCTAACCCGCTCTCTGTTTCTTCTGCGCAGGGGGTGCCGGAGTCAAGGGCACCCTGGTTCCCCTTCAGGTCTGGAACACAGAGACCCCTCTTTATACACCAGTGCCAATGTGACTCGGCCACGCTGTCCCATTGGCGGTAGCCAGAGAGAGAGACAGAGAGGGAGCCTGGAAGGGGAAAGGGCAATAAGTGGCGTTGATGGAGCTGCAGCAAAATGGAGGCCAATTACAACCACAATGCCGTAGGTTGTGGTTATGGAGAGAAGACCCGGGGGGGGGGGGGTCCTTCCATTTCGAAATCTCCCTCTCAGGCTTGCATTAATGCTTTTTGGGGGTGGGAGTATGAATTGGCAGAACTCCCAGGAACAAGCAACAAAGTAAGCACAAAACTGCGTCCAACTTTTCCTGGCAGCAACATGCTCATGCCGTGATTAAAGCAACGAAGCTGAGCCAGCACAATGGGCCCCGTTGGCCAATTAGAGCCCCCTCCCCTCCCGTTGCTCCAGGACTCGGGGGTGTGCTGCTCCCCGTTTGAAGCAGACAGTGTGAGAGCGATTTACACCTGGCCGGCCAGGTGATTGTGATTAAATAGCTGGAAGGGCAGAACAGCAACAATACCACGAGGCCTGGGCAGATCTGAAAACCACCGTTTAAACCTCAGGAAACTACAGCCACATGCTTGTAGGAAAACTAGACATGTACTTTTTTAATTAGTGATTGATTATTTTCACAGGACTTTACCTCCTTTTGGACTCACTATTTCGAAGGGGACCTTAAGAGAGATTTAGTATTGCACTTCCATTAAGGTAAGCAGCAACATTTAAAAAAAGAATGGTCAAAATGGAAGTAGCAGAAGCACCTGCCTCTTAGTTTGGTTTTAAGCCTTACCCTACATTTCCCATAATGCAACTTGATAGCATCTTTGAGCAGACCCCCTGCCTGGTAACCAACCTCTTCTGCCTAACGCCACACCTCCAGATTGCAACACAGGCTTTCTGTTACAAGTGCTGTTAGCACCGTTAGCCGCGAGCTGTCGGCGTGCTGAGAGGCAATCAAAATGGTCTTTAAATATATGTGTACCCTCCACGCTCAGATTATTTTTACTGACTTGACAAAACTCTTCCAGAGCAACAGGAAACCATATTTCACTGATTGAGTTGGACTAACAATGCCTAGTAAAATTATCTTTGTGTTTAAAAATGAAGCGCACCTCGAAATACAAACTTTTTACTTTCTACATTCTATTATTCCTACCTTTGGTGGCTCTAATCCAGTGTCCCTCCTTTCTAAAATGCATTTTAGTAGCTCAATTTGCATTGGAGGATTACTTTCCCCTTGTCCGGAGAAAAGTGCAACAGTATGAGCAACCCGTAGTAAGAAGTGAAAATGCTGAGCTATCATGAATGTCAGAGGAGACGAGCAAAATTAAACAAGAATTATTTAATGTAATTTCCACAGCATATTGACATCTGTGAATTTTTCTAAATCAGATTCCACAGTTTAACAGAACTTCCAAATGAATCATATAATTATCAAATGTCCCTACTTGGCCTGTCTTCCCCTCCCCCGGTGGACACGAGCCAGCTGTTCCTGCCATCCAGATGATGACAATGGCGAGGGACCAGCGGCGCTGCTCCCACGGCGGCACATACATCTTTCTATAGGTCCTGAAAGACGAGCCTCGACAAAAGATGCTGCTGCAGACTTTAGAGAGGCTTCGGAGGTTTTATTTTCCAATTTAATTTCTCATTTAATAAATACATACAGTATAAAACACAGCTGTGTAAACACTCAAATAAAAAAAACTTGTGGAAATCTCGCCAGCAGACATATTTAAACGTTTGTCCTTTTGACTCATGTTCCTGCAGCCGCAGAGTAAAGCTCCCTTTTAGGTATTCAAGCACGTTTAACTTGTCTGAAATCAAAACAGTGTGTGAAGACCTACAACAGCGACTGTTAAGCTTTTTTTCTTCTTTTTTTTACCGTTTCTCACAGAGGCCTAGTTATGAAGGCTTTGCAACCCGCCGGATCCCTCACATACCCGGCCAGTGCCAAACCGAAGAAAATGCAAGTCTAGTGTAAATAAGGCAGAGGCCGCACCTCTCCAGTTTTCCCCTCATAGTGGTGGAGAGGGCTCCATCAGCCGGGAGAGCATGGTGAGCCTGTGGTCCACCCACAGCAAAGGCAGCGGAGAAGGGAGGGCGAGGGAGTATGTGCATGTTTGCGGAGGCCTCCATATAATATACTTAACGCGGCGGTCCAGAACTGACGCGATGCCACTTCACGCTACGGTTTCCATTTGATTGTGTCTTGCAGGTTTTCACAGTTTCTCCGGCGCGCCCCGCAAATACTGAGGTTTTTCTTCGTTTTTATCTTCTTCTCACGCGACAATAAATGCAACAGCCTCTGTTTGACTCGTTTTTACCATGACAGTGTGGCATTGTCACACAAGCTGTCCGGCATTTACATATCAATGGGGCGCCGGGAGGAGGGATTGGAGGCCTAAGCGGTGGGACAACAACACCGTGTAAGGAGCAGGGGATTGGCTTTCACATTCACCAGTGTGCAAAATACAAAACTCAAGAGCTACTTTCAGTGTTTTACCAGCAAAACATATTTTTCCCTCCTCGGAAAAGTATAAACACAAGTCCTCAACCTGCCAAACTATCAACTTTCCAGCAACAACTGAAACATTGACCACATTTGGCTGGCAACTGTAATATCCCACCCGGACAGCGTTGCGGGGTTGGGGCGGCCCCGACAGAAACCTGTCAGGGGAAGGCTCGGTGTCCAACATGAGCACCGACAGGCGGGCTGATGCTCCACTTGGGCCCAGCTTCCCACGGTGGCCGTGCGGCTTACTGTAGACAGCAAGCTGAGAAAACAAGAAGATGTGTGTTAGGCTTCACTTTTAGATTACTGCATGCTGTCCATTCTAAATGTACCACCATGTTTTGAGTATTAAAGCTAAAGCTCTGTGGGTCAGTAACCACATCCAGAAGACCGTACAGTATATACGCAGTGAAGTTGGTCACCACGATGTCATCCATTGATTTGTAGACATTGTTTTGAAGCCTTTGGCTTCTTGGACGTCACCATCTTTTTATTTTCAACCAGAAGTGAGTGAGTGAGTGAGTGAGTGAGTGAGTGAGTGAGAGAGGTGGTATAACCGAGTGCTTTTTAGGTTACCCACATGTTATAATTTACTTCCGTGAACTAAAAACACGCCGTGAAAGGGTTGATGCTGTAAGACGAAAATGCGGACAACTCCCAGACCGCATTGTAACGACCTGTCAATCACAAGGTAGCCCCGCCCTAAAACACACCCTGCTTTATATTCTACTCTAAATGGGACCTGCATTTACTAAATGAACATGGTGCTGTATTGAAGAAGACTTACAACTAGAGATTGAGACTATGACGTCATGTTTACAATGTTTACTTGGGTAATAATACTACTGTAGCCCTCTAAAGGCCATTAGGAAGAATGCAAGATCTATTCAAATCAGTTTTGGAGACTTTCTTGTACAAAAAAAGCAAATCCTAAAGAAAACACTGGTAAATACCCGTCATTTATGATCATTTCTAGCTTCTAGCACAACTGTGTAAAATGTGAAAGATTGTTTTGAATTGACATTCTTTCTTAACCCTACTTTCTCTCCACCTATCCCCTTGACTTCTGCTTGTTTGGCTGTAGTCTAAGGTCAGCAGACAGACTTGGGCGTTGCTGCGACCCTCTCTAGTAGAAGCTGCTGTTGGATCCGCGCCAGCTAGTGCGGCTGCCGGTGGTGTGGTTTTATTAAAACAACAGCAGCGGAACAAGACGCCACGTTCTTCATGAAACTTGAGCGGCTAAATCTACAGTCATCAGGTTCCTTCCCCCATCTTCCTCTTATTTTTTTAAAATTCATAATTCCCCAGGAATGCCTTGCTGAGAACAGGATATTGTCAGGGCTTTAGGTTTCCACGATCCAACCAGGAACTGAGCCCAGAAAATACTGGGAATTAGGCTGTGTGCATGTGTTACAACTAGAAGAGTTCAAGTATATTAAAATGTAACTTTTGCCAATGATACATCGCTTTCTATATACTGTAGTAGTTTGTATGTATATTATGCAAACATGTGTATACAATGTAACTGAATGAACACTGATTCTTACAGTAAGTAAAACTAACTTGCATGCAAGTATGTGATAGAAATACATTGTACGTGTGCGCCGGTGTTTTCTGCCGTTTGGGCCTCAGGTTGGTAACTCTTTGCTCACAGCAAGTCTCACTTTCACAAGGCAGGATTTTACAAGAGGGCAGAGGACAGGAGAAGCCCAGGGCGGCACTGACATGAAATCAAAGAGCCAGACAGTCCTGCGGGGCCAACACAGCAAGAGAATGGGTCATATTTTATAAGTAAAAAAAACCCTGGCCCTCCCCGACCAGCACACCACCTTTTCCATACCAAACCTCTGTATAGTCGCTTATCAGTGAGGCTACGGCAAGCTTCTTAAAAAAGCCAACTCTCGTGAGCAGAGGGCCGGTTCATGCAACGCAGCAAGAAAACTCACAGCTTCGGACGGAGTCCGCGAGATGTTCTCGGTCCAGGGACGCGTCCCTCTGAGTCTCCTGCATCTGATGAACAAACACATACTGTTGATCGCCTAAAACTAATAGCAAAACACGGACATTGTATACAGATATAGGGGACAAAATGTTTCCCTTCATTGGACATTATCATTAATATTCAGTAACAATCAAGGGCGGACTGCCCATAGGGGCCGGCGGGGTTGGGCTGGTCCAACACCGGCCCACGTCCATCACCAACCGGCCCTCCCTCTGACATCGTCAACCCCGTCTATATTCTATGCTTCGCAGAACACGTTAAATTTACTCTAACAATTACAAAGACGAAGCTCTGACTGGTTTTACTACTCTCTGTAGTCACACTCATGGTTTCTATCTTCTTTACTTGTCTCATTTCTTCCGTCAGTCTAACTTTATTTTAGGTATTATTAAATATCAATCACTCCAGGCTACTCAACACTCACTCGCAGACCAAGCCGTTTTTTAGCCGTTCTTATGCACCTTAAACACCCCTACACACACACACACACACACACACACACACACACACACACACACACACACACACACACACACACACACACACACACACACACACACACACACACACACACACACACACACACACACACACACACACACACACACACACACACACACACACACACACACACACACACACACACACACACACACACACACACCTGATACCACTGCTGTTCACACACCATCAGGCTGCAAGAAGAGCCTCTTTCAGCCTGTACTTTCAATTAAATGTCTACCTTACGCTATTAACAGGTTACGCTTCCAAAATAATGTTACGTGTATGGGTATTTTTCCAAGTAGGCCACTGACTAGTCAATACGTGCGATGCATTGAGTGGGCAAGGTGCCATGTACTGATGGGGCTAGTCTGACAGTAACTCCCGGGCCACTTTTTCCCCCCTGTCCGTCCCTGGTAACAATTTAACAATATCCAAAAAGGAGTCTTAATCTTGCCCCATTTTTATTTTTATGTATTTATATTTCAAACAATGAATGCATGCTTACCTTGAGATGCTTCTTGAGGCATTCAGCTCTGGTCATGAGGCTTTTAATCTGGTGAAAGACATACAAATCCGGTAAATGTAATTACAATTTTCAGTGAAAGTATTTACTCATGCCTTCTTATGTATTGGCAATATTCTTTTTGTCAGCTGGTCAGTCGACCACTTTGGTCCAGACTGAAATATATGAAGGTAGATTTGGGTCTTTATTACGCAAACAAAACAAAATGTTTTGAGAACAAATTTCTTGTTTGTAAGCAAATTATTTGTTAGTTTCGCTTTTGAAACTATATTTTTTGGCTGCAAATCAAAAATATTTGCTAAATAACAACAACCTGTGCTCTAAAAACAAAAAGCTACGAGTTGAGTTGGACGTAGTGGGCAGAAAACACAACGTCTTTTAAGATGCATGGGAACATAAACGTCATATCAAAAATCTGATTTAAGCGATCAGCTCTGCCGATGTTATGTTTTGAAAACATTTCATGCAACACACGTGTGAGCAGCGATCGCTGTCCTCGCATGCTTGAGGGTGCTCTTTACTGTGGTATTCAGTCTGCTGCTGATCACGGAGGTTCCTGGCTGCACCTCGTACCTCGCTATATCACCACTATGTCGCAGTTTTTAGTATTCAGCCCTGACCCCCAACATGGTGCAGCCACAGAATTGTAAACCTTCTATCATGAGTGCAATAAATATGGAGGAAACTTACGTGGGTGAGGACGACTGTTGACTTGTAAAGTTTAAAAAAAAGGTACAACACAGTCCACAGAACAACAGCAACTAACGCAGTATATTTAACCGTGATGACCTTATATCAACATTTACTGAATACTAAAAACCTGTGGCTCACATATGAGAATTTGGGTTTTCGAATTAAAGCACACACACACACACACACACACACACACACACACACACACACACACACACACACACACACACACACACACACACACACACACACACACACACACACACACACACACACACACACACACACACACACACACACACACACACACACACACACACACACACACACACACACACACACACACACACACACACACACACACACACACACACACACACACACACACACACACACACACACACACACACACACACACACATTCCATTGAGTCCCCCGCCCCCGCCTCTCTAATGCTGTGTTAGATTATTGCGGCCGCATCTGAATTTACTTAAGACAAGCGCCCATAAAACTTCAAATGGGGAGATCTATGAGGCCTCATTCAAAGCCCCATCACCCTTCTGGGGTTGGTTGGCAAAATACTGGTGTCTGTTGTTGGCTCAACAACAATGCACAAAACACAAGCTTTAATGACAGACAGGCACAAGTCCTTTGCATGTGTTTTTTGCGTTTACTGGACCATCAAACTTTAGGCTTTGTACGTAGTCTACAGAAAAGGGTCAAGACAAGAAAAACTAAATGGCAGGACTTTTTTTTTTTTTTTTTTAAAGTTGTTTTCTCTTCCTAACATTTTATTTATGAATTGATCAGAACACGAAAGACGTTTTTCCTGTCCAAACAAAAAAAAGTTGGAACGCTTATTGGATACACATCTATTTTCTTCTTCCTTTAAGCTCCCAATGTCTGGTAATTTCAATATGATGATCGTTAATGACAGTGACGATCAATCATTAACAAGTTAAATCTTTAGTTTATACCTACATTAACTGAATTTGAACACTCAACATATCCCTTTTAAGTCAATACGGCAAACCTGTGAGCAAACCGTTGCTCATGTTCCCATCAGATACGTTCACGCTTCCTTTTAGCGCTTCCTCTTGGTTTCCACTAACTCCTGAGCTAAATATCGGACTACTTAGCTGCACACATGCTACACTGTGTTCACCAGCGAGTCGCTAACATACTCTGGATAGTTTGTGGAGGGGTTTTGCTCAACAACAACAAAGAAAAAAAGAAAGCTGCCAGCTGCGGCCCAAAACAACAATAATGAGAGCTGCAACCAACACAGTAAAGTTGTGGGCCATAAAAAAACCAAACCAACGAGCTGAGAGACGTCATAAAACTCTCTAGACTTGGGGCGATAATTGTCTTGGTGGTCACTACGTGTGACTCTTTTCACATACAAGTGGCCATGCAATCCATATAGCTGCTTTTAAGTGTATGTTATGTGTGTGTATGTGTGTGTTCATACGTGCATGCTTCAACAAGTTGACTTCCCATTTTTGTGACAGTAATATAGATGAGGGATTTGGCCTTTACCACACACAAAAAAAGAAAAAAACATGCACATATGATTGCCACCCAAGGGCTCATGGGTCATGTGATGGCGCGTCTACTGTGCTGGGTGATCGGCCGGGTGGAAGTGATGAATAGTCCTTCCTAAACCTTGAGCGCTGGACCAGTAAGCCACACTCACCTCGCTGTGGAGCAGCTCCCTCCTGCAGCCCTGGGGCTCGGCTGGCTCCCCAAGGGAGAGACAATACAGGACAGAAACAGAAAAAGACAAGAGATGAATGAGGAGAGTCCGCTACCTAATCACCTTGTTTGTTCACGAAGAGGTAAACTACAAGATTGGATTGAGAGAGAGAGAGAGAGAGAGAGAGAGAGAGAGAGAGAGAGAGAATGGGAATAGTTGTATATTAATCCACTATATTTTTCGTTCATAGGGAGATAATGTTTTTTTATTGGTTTCCAGCGTGTGATGAAGAGAACAAATGAAGAGCGCCGTCTGAACCGAATGGGAAGCAGATGGCCGGGCTCTCGTACCGCACACGGGGGTCTGCTGGCACCGGGTCTCTTTTCGGCTCAAAGCCACATCTGGATCACTCTAGCCCTCCTCTCCCATTAGGCCAATCTTCCAGATGAGCTCACGAGCCCAGGCCTAATGGACGCCAGGCCACAGAGAGTCTCCTCTCTGGTGCCTCTGTCTGTCGCGTGAAAAAAAGTGTCCCTGTCTCTCTCCGAGTCTTTTACACTTAATTTCCATCTCTCTGACACTTTTTTTTCCAAAAGTCTTTTTATATCCCTCGCTGTGTCTGTCTCCGGTTAAGTCTCTGTATATTTGCTCTTTCTCCAAGTTATTATTGTCTCTCCTTTTCAGCCAGTATCATATTCTCTGTTCAGATTGATCTCTCTGAACTCAGAACTCTCTGGCTGTGCCCTGAACTCTAAATGAATAGCGCCATGATAGTCATCCGCCTCTCTAATAATGAATGCGTGCAAACACACGCATGGCCGCCTGAGGTCTGAGGCGACGTCTCTGAATGCAGCAGGCGTTTCCGATTAGGACTTAAACCTCGGCTCCAGCAGAGTGTCCCTGTAGCAAACAGCAGTTATTACAATAATTGCGTAAAACCATCTCGTTTGGAAAGAAAAAATGGGGTTCCTCTACCTGCTAGCGCCAACAGAAGCTCTCCTAAACACTGTTGGTACACATCCAGGGCCTCGTGATCATCCACTGCGCTCTCCTCCTAGAACAGAAGATTGAAAATGAGGCAATACACTCGGGCAATGGTACTGGTATGGTTCCATACTTTCAGCTTTGCAAAATGAGTTAATTATGAATGTTCACATAAAAAAAGAAAAGAAAAAGAAGGCTGTAAACAGCAGACACACAAATAGATGGTTTTGGTTCACCAATGATTTGGAAAGCGATCTCTGAGGGGGGATTGTTTTTTTCTTTTCTCTTGTATTACTTCTGCTTCACCCTGCCTTTGTGTGTCTCTCTATAGCAGTGGCTGTAGCCCCCCCCCCCCCGCCCCCCCTCTCTCTCTTTAACCCATAGACAGTATATGAGAAACCTTAGCAATTGCAGTAGAGGCCACCTCCAGAGCAGCCAGCAGTCGTGGTTGGTCTCGAGACATTGCTGTAACGGAGAGAAAACAGGAAATATTACTTTGAGTCCTACTGCACATCGATCAATGCAGTCTGCTGGAAAATATACAACCCTTTGTAATCAGCATGCCCCTGCAGAGTCCTTTGGCTCAAGTTTTTAAGGCTTCATAATCTGGATTTTAGGGAAAACATTGTTGCTACACAGCAGTTTAATGTAATACCAAAATAGTGCAATTTCAAGATGTATGAACCCACCAGAAAAATGATTAAACAGGATGATCAACACACATGCATTACTCAGGTTGTCCTCATACACGGGGCCCCGGCCTCTGCACTGAGATGGGCTCTTTACCTCGGAGGACGTCCCTGGAGGTGCGGGCCTCCTCAAAGCTCAGCCTGTTGTCTGAGGCCACCAGGGCCTTCAGCTCCTCGGCTCTGGACACATACTGGCGAACCTGCGGGAAGTCCTCTCACAACTTAATCACGTCAACTGCGCCATATGCTCTCCATCCACACCGTATGGTATTCAGAAGAAGACCATTCATTCCGAGTGAAAGCCCACCGGAGTGTGAAAAAAAAGGATCAATTGAAAATAGAGCTTAATCCAATTGTGAATGCGGGGAGTGTTTTCATGCTTACCTTCTGCCTGAGAGCGTCTTTACGTTGTCGGTCCGTCTCGTCTGGGAGTGTGTGTGTGTGTGTGTGTGGGGGGGGGGATGGGGGGGGGGGGGGGGAAAGGGGAGATGAGATGTTTGGGTTTTACATTTAAACGCATTATGCTGTGCCAGTTTTTTTGCGGTGGAACAAAAGGCAGTTGCATTGTTGAAGGGCTGAAGCCACAAACAGGATATGAGAGTAGCTGTTGCTGTGCTTACAGTGAATGGAGGGGACAAAGTGCTCAAGGGCGCTGCAGTAAAGAGACAGAGCGGTGGACCTCTCCCCCTCCTGGTCCTTCTGGACGGCCTGCAGCACCAGCGCTTTCTAAAAGAAAAAGAGGGGGAAACAGGAAACTGGCATCAGCAAATGCAAAACCCGGAAACTCCCTATTGCTCATGCAGGGTCACGCTTTGCCCTCTCTCTCTCTCTCTCTCTTTCTCCTTCTCCCTCTCTCTCTCTCACCGCTTTCACTAAGCTCTCGGCGCTCGGCATGTGCTCCATGTCCACGAAAGGATGGGCGAAGAACTCGGCGAAGGTGATCCGGGCATCTGGGTTTCTCTCCAGCATCCGCAGCAGAAGGTCTCTGCAGTCCTTGGATACCCTGGCCCCGGGAGGGAGCTGATGCACAAAACATGACCTTATTATGCATCCACAGGACAATCCGAGGGAGAGGGTGCGGGGGGCAGCAGATCACTGCCAGAGACCTTTTATAGTCCCGCGTCGCCACTTGTGAATCCCTCTGGTAATGGGCCGTGTGCTAATGCCATCCCTTGAGCTCAGTGTTTCCTGAAGTGTCCTGAAAGCCCTCCATCATTAAAAGTGCAGCTATCCGTCACTGTCACCATGGCGATTGACATTTGGTCCACTCAGGATGGAGACACAACTATGACTGCTAATTGTCTGTAATCAGGCATTGTTCCTGTCGACACGTCAAACTCAAACTATCTGATGCATTTAAACCATACGACTGTGTTGACTCTGTCATTCATTTCTTTAACTTTAGATGAAGCATTTTGTGTTTCTTAACGGGTTGCATTTGGAAATATTGTGTAGGGCCCATCTACAAACATATGAAAGACTCATTTGAATCCCATATTGTTTCTTTACATTCTAGACAGGAGACTGGAGATGGGCAACGTGGTTTCAGCTGAGCACCTTATGAAGTGGGATAAGGGGATAGTGTGGAAGTAGGCCATCTAGTGGTTCAATGCTAAACTAATTCACAAATACAGGGAGAGAAAGAATAACTCAATAATCAAAGGAAATGTGTTTTAATGCACTTGTGAGCATTAAAAACAGAGGTGCCATAAAACAATACTTTATATTTCTTTTATTTCTCGATGTGAATTAAATTATTCATGCTCTCTTGGTGGGAAGGTGTCTGTATATTTGGATGATTAGATTTCTTAAATGAAAAATAAAAAAAGAAGCCCCAACAGTGTCACTATAACTGAAAACATCCCTGAATGAATTAGAGCACTTTTGATGAAATGGCACACTGACATAAAAAGCACTTATGCTTCCCAGACGTCCATTATTCTCGACATAATTGAGTACGCTCAACATGTGCAGCCATAGGGCAAGTCAGTCATAATGTTATAAAGTGCTGTGGGGAAGCATGAGTGGGTGGAGAGAGTCACCTGTTCATGCGCAGGCGGCACACCGGTTTGACGCGATTCTCCCGATTTGTTTTAGAGGACTTGCATTGTCTATATTCTTTGAGGTATGTCTACATGCTCCGCATCCTTATTTAATGTTTGAAACCGACTTCCTTTCAAATTATGACGTATCGATTTGGAGCTGTGTGACGCTCATCTCTGAAGTCAAACCCAGAAGTTGAATATATATATATAATATTTGTCTGAACAGGACCCCGACGAAGGCTTCAAGGACTCCTCTTTAAAAGCGGTTGCATTAACGAAAAAGAAAGTCATCCATTTATTCCTCTCATGCGTTTAAAGGAATAGTTTGAGTGTTTTAAAGTTGGGTTGCATGAGACAGCGAGTGCGATCACTGGCAGCGACGACTCAGTGGCGAGCGTGTGGCGGTCGTCAGCCAGGCGTCAGGACAGCGACGACCCAGCAGCGAGTCAGCGACGGGTTGGCGAGCCTCAGTGGCAATCGCCATTCAAGTGAGGCAAGCGAACGACACTCGCCGAGAAGCTGTGGGTGGAGCCACATTTTCGGTGGGTGGAGCCACATTTCCTGGCAACACCCATTGTTGTTGCAACAGGTCAGCTGCCGTAAATCAGTTTTATGATCATAGAATGGAGGAGCTGCGGGTTTTGCTTGTGTCATTGCCTAAGTGTACAGATAGATAGATAGTATGTCTCTTTTTGTAGACTTACTTACAATATGCAATAAGATATTGCATAATACTGCTTAACTTTATTGAATATTGTTTTGCTAATACTACATTTCACTTCATAATATATTACACTTATATACCCTAATATGTATCATGCACCCGCCTTTTTTAATAAAATATATATATATATATATATATATATATATATAACCATGTCATGTCATACCATACTGTTATGGAAACCGTCAACAAACAAACAAAGTCTTTTTCACAGTGATGCATAATCACTCTGTCTCCTCCTGTCTGAGGAGACAGAGTCTTAGCTAAACACTTGAATATATTTTCCACCAGGCACTTAACCGCACAACTATATAGATTCTAATTAACTGGAGGATACACTTTTTTTCTACGAATATAAACAGGTCCTGTTTATAAACCTATGAATATAAACAGGTCATGTTTATATTCATAGGTTTAAGATCTATGTGTAGAAAAAAAGCGTTGCTGAGTTACAATTTCAATGGATCCCATCATTTCGGCCGCTTGTATCCGAGACCTCGTTCTTTTGGTCACGATCCAAAGTTCGTGACCATAGGTGACGTTGGGACGTAGACCGACCAGTAAATTGAGAGCCTCTTTTCCGCCTCCTTTATTGCTTTCTTTGCCTCCTACATCTGTGCCTTCTCCTTGTCAGTTTTTTGGGAGAGCTCCTGAAGGTTCAGGTTAGATACCAGAAGGTAATCATTTTGCTGTGTCAGGAGCTTTTAATGGATGTATTAATGGTGTATGTATTATTTATAATCAATCAGTTCAATTGGATTGCCTTCGTGTCTGTTTCTCTAAACTGGTAGCATGCCGAACACCATCTACAGTCCTGTAGGTAACTATCCCTTTAAACACAAGGAACTCCATACATTTGAACTATCCCTTTAATGTGCATCCCAGCTAGAGGTGTTTACGGTCCAGTTAACCTTATACTCCCCATTCAGGCAATGATGATCTACCCAACATCATCACATGTCAAATTCATTGTATAGTATATTTTACAGGTATATTTAAGCAGGATTCTCACCAATGAGAAACTCCTTTGTTGCTCAGAAACTTACCTCGATAGGTTGGATGCTCCGGATCTTCTCCTCCAATTCGGCGTATGACCTTGATGCAAATGGTGCTCGCCCAAACAGTGCCTCTATAGAAACAATGCAATGTTGAGTCGACTATTCCAGAAGGATAATCTGGAAACTAATGCCCCTACTGTTGTAGTAGTAATACTAACTTTATTTTGATAGCAGCTTCAAAAACAGAGCTCAACAGCAAGGCCCAAAAAAGCAAGACAAAACGATACAGTGGATGAAAAAATAAAAGAAAGAAATCTGATAAAAAACTGATGAAATAAAATAAAATAAAGCTTAAAAAGATGACATCACATCGAGGCCAGTCTGTAAAAATAGGTTTTAAAAAGTGATATAAAAAAGACATTTTTTCTGAGAGCCTGATCTCCTCCGGCAGGTTGTTCTAAAGCACAGTCACCTTTAGTTTGACTAAATTAATTCTGAAACAAACAGGGAGCCAGTGGAGAGGAGCCAGGAATTGGGGCAACTAATGTTGTCTGTTAGTTTGATGGTCAAGGGTAAGCATGCTCATACTGTGCGCAAAGTGATCTTAGTTCAGTTACCTTTATTGTCTCTTGCATGTCAGTGACATGATAATGGTCTCTCGGTGTGCTGTTACATTCATTTTGCACAATTACTGTACCACAGTAAACAAATAAATAGGGGGGCAAACCAGGCTGCCATTTTATGATTAATGGGGAAATTTTGTTAGTGACCTATTTAGTGCCCTCTTTTAAGCCTGCAGGGCAATTCAAGTGATTAGCCGCACGCAGCAAACTAAGGGATAAAGAGGGTGACCACAAAAGTACTCACCATAGAGAATGACCCCGACTGACCAGAGGTCCACCCTGGAGTCGTACTGGCGTCGGCACACCATCTCGGGAGCCATGTAAAGAGGAGACCCTCTCAGGACACTCTGCTCATCCCATGGTGACATGTACTGGGCGAAACCGAAATCTGGGGACAAACATGACGGGTGTCAGTGGGTGCAAGCCCCTTCTGAAGCTGACGTGTTTAGAATGCAAAATGCACAAACGTTTGAGTAGAGTTTAATAAGCTATATTAAAAAAAAAAAAATTGTTGAAGTTGACTTTCTTGCTCTGCAAACATACACAGCACAATATGGCTCATTCTAGCTGAATTAATCTCAATCCACTGCCAATCAATGTGTTTACTTGACTGTTCGACCACGTGAGCGGGCATGAGGTCACCTGCTAGTTTTAGGACCGAGCCGCTGAGCAGAATGTTCTGAGGTTTCAAGTCCAGGTGTGAGATGTTTCGCTCATGAAGAAACTGGAGGGCACAGGCTGTTTGTGCAGAGTCACACACACACACACACACACACACACACACACACACACACACACACACACACACACACACACACACACACACACACACACACACACACACACACACACACACACACACACACACACACACACACACACACACACACACACACACACACACGAATAAGGGTATATATTGTAGGTAATTTCACAAGAGTGAGTTACTATCAATTTCTCCAAACAATTTGCATGGCTTTCAAAACTCCGTAGACTAAAATTAGCTGGCGGGCAAAGACGCTGTTGACATGAAATCAATGCTGATGTGGTGATTTTCTTTTAAAAAAAAGTATGACTCACCAATCTGTTGCAGGAAGCGCCGGACCACCCTCTCAGGTAAAATCCTGCGGCAGCGTATGAAGCAGGATAGATCTCCACCAGAACACCACTCCATGATCAGATAAATATTTTCTGCATCCCACTGATGAAATACATGTTACAACTTAGAACCATCTCTACTGGGAGCGTGCATGGATAGAAACACATTCTTTTATTTCATTTGTTTTATTGGCACTGAATTAACTTATTTTTTTTATATCCATGTACAAGCTGCAACACATCTAAAAGACACGAGTGAGCTGACCTGAAAGTCTTTCAGTTGGACTATGTGAGGGTGGCTCATCGTCTTGAGGATTTCGATCTCTGTGAGCAGGTTTTCTGTAGATGACCTGTTCAGAGTCTTCTTCCCAACCACCTTCACTGCCACCACTTCTCGACTGTCCCCCTGCCACGTCACAGTTTAGAATGATTCGTCAACTTTCACTTTTGCTTTTACACAACAACAACAACCACCACCACAGTGACCTTATAATATCAGTGGTGACAGTCAATACCGTTTGTTTATTTTTTGACTAGATTGCAAGATCAATATGCTATTTTTACCCAACATTTTTTTGTGATGCTTTAAAACAGTGAAGAAGAAAAGTTTCTCAATCACTCACAGAGTTTACTGTAGCATGCAACATTGTCTGACATGTATATGTGATGTTTCACCTGACTCACCTTTCTGTAGGCTTTGTAGACTGTAGCATAGGTGCCACTGCCCAGCCGCTCTGTGAGGATGAAGTCGGACAGTTTTGGGGGAGCAAAGCTGGAGGTGGAGGCCATGCTGACGACAGTGACATCAAATTCCCATCAAATCAGTCTGGGCTGGAATTTAAGATCAATATGCTACTTACACCAAATTAATGGACTGATCCTCACCCTTCTACGGGGAGGTCCGAGGTCACGGTCAGCTGCAGAATTGGGATAATAACCTTTGACCTGGTGGGACAATGAAGGGACGCTTTATAACAGGACATGGAATGTATGCCAGTTCACACTATAAGTTAATCATTTCCCCATCGTGTTTGTCAATTATTTACAGAGGTGACTGTAACGGTAGCCTGATGTAAGGGACACCATTTATTCTGATGAACAAGTTCAAAGTTCACCGAGTTGGTTTACTGGCTACTGTCCCCTCACTTGTCCCGAATACACGCCGAATTTCAGACAGGCTCATTAAACATAGCCAGCCGTAAGCCGCCATGCATTTGTCTTCCCAATGAGAGGGAAGATGTAAAGAGCCGGGTTAATAAACTGAATTTGACGTACACGCATTTGGGAGCTAACTAACTTAGCACTCTCTGTGCTGGCAATGAACAGTTAGCAAGTATGAAGCTAACTACTGAACTACCTCACAGTAGTGGTACAGTAATAAAGCCCAACATAAAAGTGAAGCAGTTTCTTAAAACGGATTTGCAAACGGTTGATTCGTAACCTACCTGTCGGCTAACAGCTCCACATCACAATAATGGAGAGTGAGTGTTTACATTGCTGACAGGTTCGGTGGAGCTGCTGTACTGCAGCGGCCATCTGACATCACGATGTATTAGAAAATACGTTACTGCCTCCTAGCGTCGGCACTACGTTACTGCACAACATCTAACTACCACTATTTAGCAATTTGAAAGATGTATGTACAAAAATAAAAAATAAAACACAGGAGTCCCGAAAAGCAGACTAAAAATGTAAAAGATTAGCTAGGTGTTTAATAATGTAATAATAATTAAGCTTAGCTATATTTCTCTTAATATATGTGACTTGTCATTAATTGCTTTAGTCTGATTTTTGTATAATCATGTATATGTATCTGTAAATACATGACAGGTGATACCCGTATTTCCCCTGTCATAAATTGTGCTTGCTTGGCGATAGTGTTAGCGGTTTTATTTGTTTTAAATAAACCCCTGGCCGGAAGTGAGCTGTCATTGTGGCTTGATATTTAAAGATGGCGGCGTGCCTGGCCGCACGCTTGACCGCCCAGGAGGAGCAAATACGTCTCCTCTGCGGGGAAATCTCCACACTCCGTGACGGCTTGAGCCGGGGCGTGGATGCCGTCGTCGGTGTTGCTGCGGCAGTCTCCCCGGTGCTGGAGAGCCTGCGGACCGAGAACGAGAAGCTCCAGTACCGGCTGCTGCACCTGCGGAGGGGTCTGCAGGCGGAGCTGGAGGAGGAGGCGCGGGGCGAGAAACGACCAGTGAAGTGTGGCAAAGCTCCGGAGAAGAGCAACAACAACAACAGCAGCGGAGAGCAGCAGACGAACAGCCGAGCTGATAAAAAGGTAATAAAACGTTGTCCCAGTTTACATGAGCAATGAGTAATATGATGACGGGGGAGTCGCTGTTACAGTGTTGCTCCTACTGGGCCTCGGTCCAGAGAAGACTAACGACAAACACCACCACCCCGTTTCCTGAAATAGCTCTCTCTCTCTCTCTCTCTCTCTCTCTCTCTCTCTCTCTCTCTCTCTCTCTCTCTCTCTCTCTCTCTCTCTCTCTCTCTCTCTCTCTCTCTCTCTCTCTCTCTCTCTCTCTCTCTCTCTCTCTCTCTCTCTCTCTCTCTCTCTCTCTTGTGTGTGTGTGTAACATGTTTAACTGACATTATAAATTGGCTGCTAATGAGGCTCGGACATAAAGTGTGCTCATTGTGTGAGGACTGCTCTCTGTTTTGTGGACAGGTGCAGGTGGTAAACCCGGATACCAAATCAGGGGACAAGAATAAGAAGGAGAAAAAGCCGGAGAAGGGACAAGGAAACGGAGCCGGGAAAGAGGTATGACCTGTACTATTTAAGTCCACAACTAAAATCAAAAGAATATTTTCATGGATTTATTTATTGCCATTATGGCAATAAATGCAGTTGTAGCCCATTTGTAACACAACAAACACGTGACAAGCAAAACATAAAAAGTAATGAATTACTTTTTTATGTACTAAATCTTTTTTGCATCGTATAGAAGACGGCAGCAAAAAAAACCTACATCTTCACATTCAAAATGAGGAAAAACACTGTCCATCAACATTGCGCAAACTGACCTTTTGGTTTCGTCCGTTGTTATTTCTTTCCGCTGCAGCAGAGGGCGCTGCCCGGATACGTCGCAGAGCGCCTCTGCCTCTACGAGGCGCTGAAGCGGGAGAGCGATGCTCTGCTGGCGAAGAGAGCCGCGGCCAGCGAGCCCGTCACCGTGGAGCTGCCGGACGGACGCACGGTGGCGGGCAAGGCGTGGGTCACCACGCCGTACCAGTTGGCTTGTGACATCAGGTGGGTGGTGCTGACACACACACACACACACACACACACACACACACTCAATTATACAACGTGGGATGTCTGAGGCTATAACCCACGTTGATCTGTCAGCCAGGGCCTGGCCGACAACGCGGTGATCTCTCGGGTGAACGGCGAGCTCTGGGACCTGGACAGACCCCTGGAGCGGGACTGCTCTCTTGAGATTTTGCGCTTTGACAACGAGGATGCACAGGCTGTTAGTACTTTTTTTTTTATTAGGTTTTAAAACGTATCAATTGATTATGCAACCCCACTTGCTTTCATTTGACATCTTCATCGTGTGTCCTATAGGTGTACTGGCACTCCAGTGCGCACATCCTGGGGGAGGCAATGGAGAACTTTTATGGCGGCTGTTTGTGTTATGGACCCCCCATTGAGAACGGCTTCTACTACGACATGTTCCTGGATGGACAGAAGTGAGCAAGTATTTTTCATTTTCCAATCTTAATCATGAACCCTTATTATTGTGTTTTCCTTGAAAACGCAATAAGCTGGGAACACTGGGTAGTTGCAGGAACATGGGAGCAACACCGACTGCGAGCGATTGTATTCGCTCAACCTGTGTGTTGTTTCCAGGGGGGTGTCCAGCACCGAGTTCGGGGACCTGGAGACTCTGTGTAAGGCCGTGGTCAAGGAAAAACAGCCCTTTGAGAGGCTAGAAATCAGCAAGCAGACCCTGTTGAAGATGTTCAAGGTGAGCGAGCTGCTTGACGAACAAAGAAAAACAAAAAACTTTCTCTAGCCATAAACTCGCATGACAGGGTTTCTACAGTCGTGTAGTTATTGTTTCGAAATTCCAAAGTGTCCGAACTAACTCGAAGTGTTGGCATCTTTTCAGTACAACAAGTTCAAGTGCCGCATTCTGAATGAGAAAGTCAACACCCCCACCACTACAGTCTACAGGTACGTTGCTCATGAGAAAGAACATTTAAATATTGATTTGATCATTTTTTAAATGTATTATTATTTCTAGAGAACGCTCAAGTTCTATTTGGGTCCTTGAAGTGAACACTTGTGAAATCTAATGAATCCTGGTTAGATGCGGGCCCCTAATCGACCTGTGCAGAGGTCCCCATGTCAGGCACACCGGCAAAATCAAGGCCATGAAGATCTACAAGGTATGTGCAAAGTCCTGTTCTCAGATAATGATAAAATATGATATAATTTGTATCACCATTTAGAGTAATTTTACATGCGTGTTAGGGCTGTCAACGAATATTCTATATTCGAATATATATTCGAATAGTTGTTAAAAACTGAATTTCGAATGTGAAAATGAATATTCGAATGTAAAAAAAGAAAAAACGCAACGGAGGCAGCAGCGACAGCAGCGGCGCGTCTGTCTGCTTTCCTGTTATTGACGTGCCTAATGCGCAACTTCGAATATTCGAATATGTTCGAATGTATGTGTTTTTTTTAAAGGGAATATTCGAACGTCATTTTTGAGCAATTTTGACAGCCCTAATGCGTGTACAGCTCCTCTATAGTGTTAACATTGTATGGGGTCAGATCGGTCTCATAATTCACAAATGCACACAGAACGATTCACAAATACATTCCAATGCACAAATGTGGATTTGTATGTATTTATTTGTGGATCGCACTGCATTCGTGTGTGAATCACTACACATTCGTGTGTGGGTTTTATGAGACTCCCCTGACGTCAACATGGACCTATCTGTAGCCAATCAGATGTCGCCCTCATCTTCAACCAATCACATCACTGCCGTCCTGCCATTGCTGAAGCAGCTTTGGAAGCGGCCGTTATTCAGACTCAGTTGTGCGACTACGGATAATATTATGAACCCAGACATGGGGGCGTTTGATGGTCTGACGTTTTTAGGGACTTCCACAACAAATATAACGGCAGGACGGCAGTGATGTGATTGGTTGAAGATGAGGGCGACATCTGATTGGCTACAAATAGGTCCACGTTGAAAAAACGCATTTGTGGATCTGGCGACATCAGGGGAGTCTCAAAGAAACCACACACAAATGCAGTGCGATCCACAAACAAATACATACAAATCCACATGTGTGCATTGGAATGTATTTGTGAATTGTTCTGTGTGCATTTGTGAATTATGAGACCGATTTGACCCCATAACATTTCTCTTCTCTTCCTCTGCCATCAGAACTCCTCCACCTACTGGGAGGGCCGCTCCGACATGGAGACTCTACAGAGGATCTATGGGATTTCCTTCCCCGACTCCAAGATGCTGAAGGAGTGGGAGTGTTTTCAGGAGGAGGCCAAGAACAGAGACCATCGCAAGATCGGCAAAGTGAGTCACTGTCACGTTCAAGCCAAACCCAGCTGGCCGAGGCCCCTGAAACCGGAGACTGAAACCCAGCACAAAGTGGATTTCTGATTGGTAATTGTACATAACATGACGGCTGACTCATCTCCTTTTTGAGGGGGAGTTTCCAGGCAAACAACATACAAACAAAATAATGCAACGTCATGCAGAGGTTTAGGAAACGTTAAATCATCCTTTACAATGTCACTCAGCAATTCAATTATTATAATTTTTTTATACTTTTGAACATGAAACCCGTGTTATTTTTGCTTTAAGTCGTCGGTTGCTGCTTTATACCAGCCGAGGGCGCTGCGTGTCTTCACAATAGAACCCGCTTGGGACCGCTGTGAGTCATTGGATCGCCCAGCTGCTTCCTCAGCATGGGAGACGCAGACGGCAGCACCTCGGTCTGCATCGATAGCAACACGGCTCCATATTGCACCCCCCCACACCCCCCTTCCCCCCTCGTTGAAGGCGGTCAAACGGGAGGTGACGAAAGTGACATGTTGTTTTAAAGATGGTGCTCTGTGGCATGATCCCAAATGATAGAGAGCCCCTTTCTATCATTTGAGTAGTGCATCATGAAGCCACTTTATTTTAATCCAGTTGTATTACAATAGTAATGGCAGTGAAGTAAAAAAAATGATAATAATCATGTTTATGATCAATGATTGCATAAGCATGTTATACCTCTCCAGATTATTTCAGCAAGATTACCATGAAACCCCCTTGTAGGTAAGTGTTGGCATGGAAACCCTCTCGCTCCAGACCAGCCCGGTCCAGGTCAGGTTAGTTTTAAGCAGAACCAGTGCGCTCCAGTGTTATTTAGTATGCCGGGGGAAAAATAAAGATTTGAGTATTTCCCAACATGCAGTATGTCCTATCCAGTACGCCAGAAATACCAGGTGTTACAATCAATCTGCCAGAGGACGGTTCCTCCGTACCCCTCAAGTCTGTAGGAGATCAAGAAGGGCTATCACGTTTATGAGACACAATTTCTTGCATTTTCAAATAGTCTGTAAGGGAGGGTGTTTTTTGTATTTTTTAAATAAGACATTTTAGTCACAAAAGCCACATTTTTAGTTTTTCCTCCAAATCAAAGTGAATTCAACAAAGTAGTGTCATATTATAGTATTTACTCTGTTGGCTTTGTGCTGTGAATGGCTGATGTGATTAGTTCCTCGCTGGAGCTCCAAAGGACAGACAGAGGAGGGGAGGGCCTGTGTTGTAAACTCATGCACGAGGACTCGACTTGTATCATTGCTTCTTTTTTTACAAAGAATACAGTTTACCATCGCAAGGAAGGTACATGACATCGCAGGGCCATTGCTCATGTACAATAGTTGTTTTTTTTTTAAAGTGTGAAATTAATAAGACGCAGCTTCCAGGGCGAACCAAACCCATCTCTCTCTGTTCTCTGTTTTTTCCTCCAATCTCATTTCCACTGAACATTTTTTTTTTTTTCTCGGGCGCCCGGCCACTGACAGGCGTGAGATGATTGGAGAACTCCCTGCTGGGCCTCCTGCTGGTTGTACCTGCAAGATATGTGAAGTCATTATAAAAAAAAGTCCATTATCTTTTTTGCAGGACCAGGAGCTGTTCTTCTTCCACGACCTCAGCCCAGGCAGTTGCTTCTTCATGCCACGCGGAGCCCACATCTACAACACACTCACCGAGTTCATCAGGGTAGGAGCCTCTTTCTCACAGTTCATTCTCTCTTGGTTTTTCTTTTCAAATCTTCAAGATATCTTCAATATCTTCAAATATTTGCATATATTATCATATTATTACTAAAGCCAAAATGAGCAAGTGCACCTCAAGAGATGTGGATGAAGATTTTGACTTTGATAACCGTATGCTATTTTGGGCAATTTTGTTGTATGTTTTTCCCTCCTGTGGATACTCGAGAGACAATGTTGGTCATATTTTTGTGAACCCTCAACATGGCAGGCTTACATTGTTATTCGTGAAAAAAAACCTTCCAGCCACTCCAAGTGCACGAGGCCCCGGCTACTCTCTCCATTTTTCAATGTACTTGTAGATTGTTGATTGCCAGCTCATTGGCATGCAGGCCATGAATCCCCTTATCTCTGGCGAAACATGCAATCACCAAGGCCCGGTGATGAGCTGCGGAGTGGAACGATGACCTGAATATTTGAGTTCAGCTCAGGTGGTTCAAACTCTGAGAAGAGAGAAGCTTGGGCCAGTCTCGTCTCAATTCACACCTGAGATGAATCAGAAGTGTCTAAACCAAAGATGGAATAAAACATTTTTTTTAAGTAATTGCGGTCCTAAGGAGCCTGTCGGCAGCATGAGCCATCCTCTCAAAGGTAATTTCTCAATTGGCCTCACAGGACGGTGAATTTGAAAACGTTTTCCATATTTTAGTTAATTAGGTTGAACGACAACTCGAGTGGGCAGAAGTTCTCCTTGTTAAGAGCAGACTTGTCTGAAGTCTTAGTGTGACCGCACAGGAACTGTTGACATCTTGGAAGACTCTTTTCTCTCACACACACACACACACACACACACACACACACACACACACACACACACCCCAACACAGCGAACCAAGCCAAGGACGCCTCGCATACATCCCACAGAAGCGGTGCAAGATTGTTATTGCGTCACTTCAGTCTGTCATCGCGGTGTAAAAAAATGACATACTGCCAAAATGTTTTTGGGAACATTTTAATTGGCACATGACATTCAAGTTTGATATATCTGTTATGCTGAATTGCACTTGCATTCGTGGTATTATATATATATATTTTTTTTTTTATAAGCTCGTTCCTGGCGGCTCAGCTCATTTAAGGACCTGTGCTGTGCAGCTGGCCGCTGGAGCTCATTGACGTGTTTTTTAGGACGAGTACTGGAAGAGAGGCTTTCAAGAAGTGGCCACCCCTAACATCTACAACAGCAAACTGTGGGAGACATCCGGTCACTGGCAACACTACAGCGATAACATCTTCTCCTTCCCCGTGGAAGACGATGTCTTCGCGCTCAAGCCCATGAACTGCCCCGGGCACTGGTAGGCTCAGATTGCTAATTTTTCCCAAAGGGTAACAAATTCAAACGGTATGTAATGCGCGTCTCGTGTCGTTTCGATGCCCCTGCTCTCCTGTCGCCCCTACAGTCTGATGTTTGGCCACAGGCCTCGCTCGTGGAGGGAGCTCCCCTTGAGGCTGGCAGATTTCGGGGTCCTCCACAGAAACGAGCTGTCGGGGACGCTGACCGGGCTGACCAGAGTGCGGCGCTTCCAGCAGGATGATGCTCACATTTTCTGCACGATGGACCAGGTGACCACATCAGTAGTCTTCAGCTTTTTTCCATTTTTTTTTCTTTCTTTTAGCTCTTTGAACATAGAAAAAACTGTTTTCCGAAAACAAGTAACAACTTATTATGAGTCATTTCAGATCGAGTCAGAGATGAAGGGCTGCCTGGACTTCCTCCGCTGCGTCTACGATGTGTTTGGGTTCTCCTTCCAGCTTCACCTCTCCACTCGTCCGGAGAAGTATCTGGGCGACATCGCTGTGTGGAACCGGGCGGAGAAGGTAAAGAAATAAAATAATATAAAAAAAACTGCATCCCGCATCGTACTGATGAATACTGGTAAATACTCGGCAGAAGATGTGACTTTGTCTTCCAGGTACGAGACACTGTTCTGGGGACCCACATATATGAAATGCAGGGCTTTGCTGCACCGTCGCAATGTGGACTCTGACTTGGCACAATGAAAGAGTTTGTTCACGGCTGTGTTTGATCCTACCGACGCTCATAGGAGACGTTGTCTCAGCTAAACAGACCCATTGTTCTCTTATTGGCCGTCAATCCAGGGGAATGGGAATCTTTTTTTAACTGGTTTCTGTAGGTGGCGTGTTTTCATTGAAAGACATTGCACAGTCGTGAGTCGATCGAGTGCATCGCTTGTAATGCAAATGTAGAACTGTGTTTAGCGGCACAGAGCGCAGACTAAACTCGTCGATGCGTTAACTGTGCATTGTTTGACAGCAACTGGAGAACAGCCTGAACGAGTTCGGGGAGCCATGGAAACTCAACCCTGGAGACGGGGCTTTTTACGGACCCAAGGTCAGAACATTTGAGATTTCTACTGCCAAACGCAGAATCATCATTATTATTATTATTTTTTTTTTTTTTTTTTGCATGTGTTCTTTTAAATCCTGCGTTACGTTCTGTGCCGTCACAGATCGACATCAAGATCAAAGATGCAATCGGACGCTACCACCAGTGCGCGACCATTCAGCTGGACTTCCAGCTGCCCGCCCGCTTCGACCTGACCTTTGTGGGGTGAGTCAGCTAATGAAAACATTGACACACTGCTGAGTCTGTGAGCTCTGCTGCACTAAAGGTTTATATGTTAATCCCCTCCTGAGTCAGACGTCTCGACTGGCGCACTCTGTGTTCCACGGAATCGCGTGTTGTTTTTTTTTGGGGGGGGGGTATTAACAGGGGAAGAGTTGCATATGAATTTTAACCTGAATTTGCAACGCCAGCATAGGAAAGCTATGCACATCCAGTACATAAATAGATATGTAACAGTTTGTGCATTAGTCAATCAGTCCAGGATTACAAAGGGAGGAGGGCGGTAGATCAGTGGAAGGATGGATAGCTTTAGATATTTATACTGAAGTCAGTAATGAAGTCAAACTTGGAGCCGGATGCAGGTAAGAATTGATTTGACAATCGATATAGCAATAAACATGAAAGGGCAAGAATATGTCTGGTTTGCGCACATCCCATCATGCTCTCCCTCTGATGCAATATCTTACAGGAAGGACGGGGATGACAAAGCCCAACCCGTCATCATTCACCGCGCCATCTTGGGCTCCGTGGAGAGGATGATTGCCATTCTCACGGAGAACTACGCAGGGAAATGGTGATGTTCTCTCTGGTTGCTCTCACATTTGATAGCTTAAATTTACAAAAAAAAAGAACAAAAGAAAACAACAAAATGTCCAGCCTGTCTCCTCTTTTCAGCGTCCCAATACCATAAATATTTCCCCCGAGCAGTTACTTTTTTGTGAGAGTGAAAAGTAGGCGTTAAAGCTCTTAACACCAGAATATCGCTGTGAAGATGGTTTCATTAAAAGTCTGTCCGGTCTTCCCAACAGGCCTCTCTGGCTCTCTCCCCGCCAGGTGATGTTGGTGCCCGTCAACCCGTCCTGTGAGGATTACGCCAAGAGGGTACGTCTTCTGCCTCCACAGCCTGACCACATTCAAGTGCAACCACATGAGTGCAGACATTGAGGCCCTATAATAATGCTGAACCATACAGTTTTATTAATTTATTTTTTTGCCCACTTTTTCAGGTGTGTAAGCAGTTTACAGAAGCTGGTTTCATGGCAGATGCTGACCTCGACTCCGGCTGTCTTCTCAACAAGAAAATCCGTAACGCTCAGTTGGCCCAATATAACTTCATTCTTGGTGAGATCTGGGAGCACTGGCACTGATTCAAGAATTTTTTATTTTTTTTTAGTTACTCTCATAGTAACACGCCACCATGTAGAGAAAGGAAGCATCCTTTTACATTTACGGCCCACTACAGTATGGGCCGTAAAGGTATCAGGACCATGT
Source organism: Cottus gobio (assembly GCA_023566465.1). Classification (NCBI taxonomy): domain Eukaryota; kingdom Metazoa; phylum Chordata; class Actinopteri; order Perciformes; family Cottidae; genus Cottus; species Cottus gobio. Next base: position 27,509,315 of record CM042224.1, read on the forward strand.
CTTACCAAAGGTTGGGTGAAGTAAAACGGCTTCAGGGAAAACGTGGTACCCAATCAATTTGCATGCGTTAGTCCATTTTACGCCGCTGAACATTTATCAAGATGCAACAAAGTGATGAAAACTAAAAGCAGATTTGTATGAAATTAGCTAAAACATGAAGAAAAAAAAGCACTGCTGTGAATTGGTCAGTAAGCTCACCGTTATAATAACAATGAGTCAAAATAAAAGATTCGTAATTGGCCGGCCATAAAGCAGATTGACCCCGCTGTCCCATCATCAGTTGTTGCATCAGAGGGCCCGTAGAAGGAACTGAGCTGTGTTGTGTCTTCCCGTGTCTCCGCAGTGGTCGGGGAGAAGGAGAGGAACACGGGCAGCGTCAACGTGCGCACGCGGGACAACAAAGTCCACGGAGAGCTGTCTGCAGCTGAGGTGCTGGCTCGCCTGACCCTGCTCAAACAGTGCCGCTGTCCCAACGCAGAGGAGGAGTTCTGATCGGCACCGAAGAGGACGGGCCCCAACACCCACAGAGCGGATGAGCGGTGGCGGGACAAGCGGTGGCGGGACAAGTCATGGCAGCATGAAAAGCCAGTACAGTGGAAGTGGAGAGCTGAAATCACAGACAGAGAAACGGATGAGCTGAAAAGGATCATGTGTGAAGTTTTTTTTTATTTATTTTTTTAAAGACAAGTTTGTGTACGTGGTGTGGGTATTAAATGAAGTTACTTGGTAAGGGAAGTTACTTGATAAATGTTAAGGAAACATTGTGATCATAATGAAGGTAATGTGAATTTGGCACAGATTGTTTTTTTTTTTTCTGCAAAAGGTCTTTCTCTGTGGTGAACCTCAGAAATAAAATGCATCGAGACACACAACCAAGCTTTATTGGTTTACTCATGTCCAAGACATAACGTGAAACAGATGTTTTTATTTTATTATATATATTTTTTTGCCATTAGTTTTCTGTGAAGTGCATTAGTTGCTGCGATTGTCAACAATGACAATACAAACGTGAATGGTGGCAATGATTTTGCTTCTACAGCATCATGACGAGATCAAATAGGGAGCATATGTTCCCACATTGGTGCTTTGAGAGGACAGTAGTTTCGTCGTCGTCTACAGAAACCAGACCTTACGAACCCCAAATTAAATGTGACATCACTGCGGGAAAAACTTTAATAAAAGGTTAGCAGTTTTATAATGAATGGATCGCATGGGGCTTTTCTGGATGGAAGGAAGTCCTGCTTCTGTTGCAAATGCGCTGCGTTCATGGTTGTGGGAAAGATGCAACAAACGTCCATAAATCTTTCAGGGCAGTCTTTTCACACTACTTTGAAACAAGGCATACTTTAACATATTTTGTAACATGAACTTTGATGCCACCAACTGTGATTGTAGCTTATAAGCAGAGAGATAATGAGTGGGGGAGAAATTAAATTTGACTCAATTATTCTCGATTACTGTAGAGATATTGAGGTTGACTATCTTTTTAGCTGGAAGGTCTATACTCAATCCCATAGACTATATATAAGAATACTTCAAAATCTCACTTTGCATTGAGGCATTATAAATGACTGAGTGTAACAAACGTAATTACTGTATGAGCAGTTGGTGTCCACTTACCGCTTGCCTCCTCGGTCTGGCAGAGGAACGCTGATGATCGCAATTCCTACATGACCCTGAATGCAGCCTTGGTTAGCTCCGCTGCAACAATGGCTACCATCTGTCAGAAATGGAGACCCGACCGGGGTCGGTGCTTCAAAACCTACGGAATTATTTTCGTTCTGTTCATGGACCTTGTCTTCCAATGCGTTAACGGTAGGGTTTACCGGGGGTACACGGCTGGCTTACATTTGTGTCGTTGCCGTACGAACGTTAGCTTCCTCCCACTGAGTTAGCGTTACCTGGTTAACGTTAGCCAGCTAGCTAACGCTAGTGGACCTAGCTAGCTAGCAAACACAGGATGCAACGAGTCGCGTTAATTGAACATTTGTTTGGCTGATACAACAGCTTCTTTAGTTTGTGTATTTTTTAATACACAATTAAAGAGAGCTAGCAGTTGACTGCCCCTGCTAATGTGCAAGAACTGTGAGCGTTCACTGCCTCTGTAAAGTTACTGTGAAGCAGGGACGTCGATTGCTTGGTTTAGATGTGAAAATCCAGCAAATACTGTGTTTTTGATTACCAACGCATTTACTAGACTTCTAATCTACATATTAATCACGCGTTATTGGCGTGTCTGACTCGTGACACTCCGAGGCAGCAAACGTAAATGATGTCTTAACATTTCCCACATGAAGGCTATTGTAGCTAACGTCATGTTTCAAAACCACGTAATGGCAGATGCGGGAGTCGAACTTGTGTCTTCTCTCGTGTCTGGTTGCTAATCAGGGTACCTGAGCTCCCCTCACGTTGGCCAGGAGCCTCCCTACTCCAGAGACGCCCAGCATGGACCCGTCATCACCAGCCCAGTGGTCCCTGCTGCAGCCTCCGGTAAACGCTTCAGATGTTAATCATACATAATCATACCGACTGTAAACTGGAACGACCGGTTCTTTTTCAGCAATGAACACATGAAGGGATTGTTTTTTGTAGCACACATTTACAAAGAAATGCAGCACAATCTTGAGTAGTAGGCATCTGAAGCCACATGTTGACGTTTCACAGATTTTATTTTCAATAATACATACAAGCACTTGACCCTCAGATCATTTGCTTGGGCATGGGGGTGCCCCATAATATACATTAATTATACACTGCAAATCTGTGCATCTTGTTATTCTGGCTATGTCACCTCTGTGAATGTGATAACATAATTGTCTTTCTTAAACTTAATCTGTCTGTGTTATAACATACAAACAAGACCAGAGAAGCAACAGCTTCTGGAAGAATTGGTCAACTTTCAAATTCATATTTTAGGCTTTCAATTTAAACATATACATTTTCTTTCTTACCCTATATACGAGGGGATGGTGCTCTCATGTTGTCCATATTTGAAAGAGTTATTGACTTTTCAACAGAATGAGACATTTCTTTTTTAAATCTGGTTGGCCACCAGGCAGCCTAATGGAGCAATCAGGAGTGAAGGGCTTTGTTCAGAGAGTTTGGAGGGCAGAGTGTTAGTCATTTACCTCCTGCAGCCTTTGGCAAAATATTCAGAGGGGCGCACTTACAAGTGCACTGCCACACCCCATAATGATGACATGAAGTCATGAAATTAACTTGAGCCAAAGCTTTGTTACATTGCGTTGATTATTCTTGCTAGAAATTGACGAAAGAGGGAAAAAACTGCTGTAACTGAATGTTTTCCGCTTTTCAGTGTCTCCAGCAGATGAAGAGAGCGACATTTCCACGTGTCCTAGTGGGGGTTTGTGTAGTCGCCTGCCAGCCTATTGCATACACTGCAATTACCAACACAACTGCACCTACAGGAAACCAGCTTCCTTCACCTGTAAAACCAAAAAAGGAGTCCACTGCATAGTGAGTGGCAGTTTGTTTATCTTGGGATGGAGCTATGCTGTGCTTAAAAAAAGAAAAAAGAAAAGATTGACAATCAGAGGTCCACACCTTGTTAAGCTCACGGATACAAAGGGAAATGAAACATGGCACAAGAAGTACAGTTGTGCTTGTAGTATTTGTGTTGTCTATGAAACTGGAAGTGATCTAAATTCTGCTTGAGGAAAGTATGTGTGACAAATATGAATGTTGGGTTTAACCAATATAGACACAACCGCCGCTGCTGTGTGTGTGTGTGTGTGTGTGTGTGTGTGTGTGTGTGTGTGTGTGTGTGTGTGTGTGTGTGTGTGTGTGTGTGTGTGTGTGTGTGTGTGTGTGTGTGTGTGTGTGTGTGTGTGTGTGTGTGTGTGTGTGTGTGTGTGTGTGTGTGTGTGTGTGTGTGTGTGTGTGTGTGTGTGTGTGTGTGTGTGTGTGTGTGTGTGTGTGTGTGTGTGTGTGACACTCTGTATAGTTTATTTCTGTATAACCATTATAAATTAGTTTTAAGTAGCCAGAGGTTACACTATGAAAACTAACTTGTTGTCGTTCAGTAGCTATATAATCATGACTGATGAAACTGATATTTCCTCTGACAATAATTCTGTCTCTCTCACATTGTGACATCACTATTTACAAATAGTTGCTGTCTGGTGAGATACGTGGTGATTTTTAAGAAACAGCTGTTATAAATATTCCCTGCCTAAATCTGGGAATATTTTTACAATTAATTTTTTTTTATTTTAAGGGGGAGTCGGGACAGCAGCAAACCAACTTCTCTCTCTCCATCAGCTGTCAGTTCTGCTGGCAGCTGGACCCGTCCCAGTACCGCTGCTCAAACTCCACCAACTGCATGACGGTGTCCTGCCCACGCAAGCGCTACAACGCCACCTGTGACGTGCTGGACCATGTGCATTGTTTAGGTATGACGAAGGCTCCGCTGTAGAGCCTGTTTGGTTGCTTTACCTTCAGTAGGGTGACGGTGTCTCAGTCAGATGTTTGTTGTTCGGAGAAGGGAGAGTTTTACAGATTATTTTTTGGTCAGTTAAAATATCCCAAATTACCTTAAGCTGACAATAATGTTGTTTTTTTTGCCATTCAGGGTTGCCCAAATGATAATTAGTATTGATTGATTAGTATTGATTAGTATTGTCTTGATGAAGAACAGTTTTCTTCACAAATTCAAAGTGACACCCGGTGAGTAATTGATGTGTGTGTGTGTGTGACACACATTGATTCCTTTTGAGTTTCCTATGCATGGTGAGGCTGTCTGTTAGGTGATAATTAGTGTAATCTAAAAATAATCCTGTTGAGTAATTATGGATCTTGAGCTCATTAGGTACACAATTGCACGAACTGGGAACCCACAATATTTCCTACAATAATGGGGTTGAGCGTTTTGAAATGTTTTCCCCAGTTATTGAAACTTTGTTGAGGCAAATGTGTTTTCAGTCGTGCTTATTTGTTTTTACCAATGTGTCATTTTTCTACATTTGTTTGGGAAACGTACTGAACATCAGGACCAACATCCGTGTTCACTAAATCTGTTTTTCCTATGCAGGCAAAAGACGTTTTCAGAAACGTTTATTCTGTAACTGGACTGGTGGATACAAGTGGTCGACGGCCTTGGCACTCAGGTAAACCCGCTTCTGGCGTCATCGCAAGAGTTATTTTGAACAGCTCAGACGCTGGAAACATTAACAACAAAAATCAACGTGGATCATGATGTGTGTGTGCTCTAATGGCATCTTTGACTCTGTCCTGTGTCTCCCATTGTGTCTTTCCGCAGCATTACGCTCGGTGGTTTCGGGGCCGACCGGTTTTATCTGGGCCAGTGGAGAGAGGGTCTGGGCAAGCTGTTCAGCTTCGGCGGTCTGGGCATTTGGACTTTGATAGACGTTCTTCTGATAGGGGTTGGTTATGTGGGACCTGCCGACGGCTCTCTGTACATCTGAAGCGGAAGCTCCGGGAGACGTGGCTGCATGCTCTCTCTCCCCTCCCCCCTCTTCACACCGCTCCGCCCCTCATAGATCGAAGAGCCGAGATACTGTGAGCTTGGCACGCTTCGCCCGCCCAAGCTCGCTGCGCAACACATCCTCATCCCATCTGCTAACTGGCAGGAAGTGTTGTCCCTCATTACACCGACCACAAACCTACCCACACAGCCCATCAGATCGATCCAAATCACGGATCTGTGCACGGGGCAAGGAGCCGGTCATTATCTCTCTGGCTGGTTTGGCTCAGTCATGCTGATGTTTAGATGGGTTCGCTTTTGCAGACATCCTGCCAGCTTGGAGCAATGTTTCGCTCCACCCTCAATGCATCAAAGGTCAATGCATCAATGAGGGGTGGGGGTCAAATGGTAACCAGGGTAACATCAGACAAAAAAGGTATTATATATGCCTTTTAAGGAAATAATTAATTTGACCAGGTACATTTATTTATAGCAGAGAGTTGGTCTTGTGGATGAGTTAAACAGTTATTTTAAATTGGTTGTTTTTTCCCCCAACCTTGAGTCAGGCCACAACTGTAAGAACATTGATGGCCATAATGGATAGATATATGATCCCATTGCTTTTCGTGAGCTCAAACTAAAGTTTATTATTCAAGTTCATATGTAGTGAAACAAACACACAAAAGAGTTACTCTATTCAAATTGGAACTGTTGGAGGACCAGAAAGAAGTGCAGGGACAAGTACTCTGTCATGTAGTCAGATGTATGTGTATATGTATGTATGTATGTATGTGTGTATATATACATACATGTGTATATATATATATATATACACATATATGTTTTTTGTTTTCGGTGTCAACGGTTTCACACTATAAAGTAATATTGTTTTGCTTTTTTAAGTTATGTTAATAAAATTGTGAAATAAGACGTGTTCATCCAATTGCTTACAGGTGGTCAGTGGATACTGTTGGTTAACCGTAGCGTTTAACGGGGGAATGAGAAGCGGATTCACTGTTTCTACGTTGAGAAACAAAACGCTGAAAGCCGTTCTCGTGTTCATTTGCCTTAGGCGAGCTGCATCGTTTACCATCCTGGACAAAATCACATTCAATACTTTGATACGAGATCAGAGCCATTTCTTTTTTGGGCAATGGGACGGCTGTTCCAAGTGGACACAAGCTTGGGACGCCTTCTGCGTTGAGGCTGTTGGAATTCAGTGCTCTAATATTAGCCTTGGGTCATCGTCACAGATGTCTGTGCTGTTTCTCACATTAAACACAGAGAGGGGGTAGAAGCCTGTCACCCATGGGTGTGTGACAGAAGGAGAAGAGAGGGCGGGAAAGGATATCCTATGGGGGTCAGGAGGGTAGCCTATAGCAGGAGGGAAGCCTATAGGGGGGCAGAAGGGTAGCCTACACTGTAAAAAAAATCCTAATTTTACAGGAAATAACTACATTTTTACAGTAGTTTTTCTGTTTTTTTAAATTATATACAGAACTCTGTAAATTTACAGACATTATCTGTAAATCAACAACCCAACTTTTAATTTACGTATTATGCTAATAACAAATTACATTTTTTTTCTCTTTTTTTATAGAAAAATGTCTATTTATACAGTATTTTAACTGCTTTCTTAGATTACTTACAAATTCATGTAAAATAACAATAATCTGTAATTAAATATCTAGCTCATTATATAAAGGTTTATGTCCATACTAACGATTTAACGATTTTCTTTGTAATTGTAAGGTAAATCATATTAGTTTTATATTAACGTGTATTAAGGTGTACATTCAAACTCTGTAATTCCGGATTTTAATTTAGCAAACTTTTTCCATTACATCAAACATATTGCAGTCTTTTTTTTTTTAAAGAGTACAAAGTAGTAGCATGAATGATACATTTTTAGTCCTTTAGGAGGAGCAACATAGGTTAATTGTGGCCCAGTGAGTAGAGAAGGTCCTCTGGTAACCGCAGGGTTGATGGTTTAATTCCCAGCTTTTATGTGTCTGGTCGGACTTTTCAAACCCTCCAGCCAGCAGACACAGCGCCTCTCTGGTCAACGCGTTGTGTTGGTGCATCTCTGGTCTCTCTTGTTCCTCCTGCATCACTCTTTTCCATTTTTTAATGTAGCGACGAAGTTTCTTCTTGTTGTGGTAGTGCGCGGGCTGTACCCAGCATGCAGTTTGGCAGTGTAAATTTCATAAATGTACAATTATTAGTGTTATGTATTATAGTATTATAATTGTTTGTGTCATAAACTGTTGTCTTGTGGTGTTTTACCCTGTTAAAGAGCATTAGTTGTGGGTTATTAATTGTTGTTATAAAGTTAAAACCATGACTCTAACTCAATGCATGTAACACAAGTAGCTCCGACCGCTACACCCTCATCAGTTACAGGTGAACAGTAAAATGCGTTGCCTGCTCGGGAGTGTGTGTGTGACGTATGCGAAAAATTCATACCATATGTAAATTTGACACCGGTGTACCGCCCAGTCCTATTTCTTTGAAGGTGTTTGATTCTAATGATTCAGTAAAATTCTGTAAAATAACAGTATTTCTCTGCATAACTTTGAGTGATATCACTTTATTGAAGGTGTTTGATCGTAATAATACAGGAAGAATCTGTAAAATAATAGTTTTTCTCTGCAGAATTTTAGTGATATCTCTTTATTGAAGGTGTTTGATTGTAATGATACAGGAAACATCTGTAAAATAACAGTGTTTCACTGCAAAACCTTTAATGAAAATTTCCGTTAATTTATGGTTTTCGGCCTTCATTTTAATTAAGATACTTTACCTTAATTTTAAGTTTTTTGTTTGGCAGCCGCTGCTGCCAATCATTTGACCTATTTTTTATGTTTTTTTTTTTACAGTGTATAGGGGGTCAGGAGGGTAGCCTATAGGGGTCAAGAGGGTAGCCTATAGGGGGGCAGGAGGGTAGCCTATAGGGGTCAGGAGGGTAGTCTATGAGTCAGGAGGGTAACCTATAGGGGGGCAGGAGGGCCGCCTATAGGGGTCAGGAGGGTAGCCTATAGGGGTCAGGACGGCCGCCTATAGGGGTCAGGAGGGTAGCCTATAGGAGGGCAGGGGGGCCGCCTATAGAGGCTAGGAAATGCTGCTTTCCTAAGACGGACAATTAAACATAAACAGTTATGTTTTAATGTTTTTACAACCACACTTTTATATTCACCCATCCAT